>JAHWFP010011376.1:0-14910 GCA_023313725.1 Lithobius niger | reverse complement strand
TTACGCATGGAGTGTGACATAAGAGATCAAGTATATACAGGGTGTAACTGAATAGTCTGTACAAACTTTGAGAGTGTGGTCTGTGACCAAATATAAGACAAAAAGAGTCCTACAAACATGGGTCGGAAATAAACCCGTTTTTAGTTACAGCCCCCTAAAGTTCGGGGTAAAAAGTTGAAAATTTTTCATAACTTCCACCTAAGTTTTCCAAAACAATGCAATTTTGGGCATCATTATTGCAATATCAGTATTACACAATTCATGTTAGTTTGTGGTCTCACAGCTTTGTCGATGGGGCAGTATGGAGAAGGTGGACAATGATGGGGGGGGGGGGGGGAAAAACCCCTTTGGGCTTTTTTTATTTAAACAAACGTTATGTCGCCATGCAGAGCACCAATACTAATAAGGCATCGTCTTTATTTCAGAAGTGAGGAATTTGTAGGTTTGTGTTTGCTTCTCTTGAAGCAGGAAAGCTAACATGCATCTATCTGGATGAAGATCTCTAAGAATGCAAATGTGTCAGATTTTAGTGTAATGTTTTTTTTTACAACTGACCGAAATAAACACAACTGTACATGCTGTTGTTGCTGGGTAGCCACGAAATAGACCTACCTACCGGGTTCATGGTCATTTTTGGGCCACATGATCTGCTTTGTAGAAAAGCTTGAAGATTGGTTTACTGAAGAGGGCTGTATTCGGAAAAAATGCATTCCAGACTATGGCCTTTTTCTTGCTTTGGTGTTTACTAGGATTCATCATTAAAGTTTAGTCAGACTCATTTAGTTAAATAAATACGGAGTAATTGGCGATGTAATGTTTATGTAAGTAATTATCCCCCCCTCCGATATGGTTCCTTCCCCAAAGTTGTGAAACTTTACATTGACATTTAATTATGAAGTACTGTAATTTCAAGAATGATGTACCAAATTGCACTGCTTTGGAAAACTTAGGTGGAAGTTATGCAAAATTTTCAACTTTTTATCCCGAACTTGGGGAGGGGGGGCTGTAACTAAAAACGGGTTCATTTCCGGACCCGTGGTTGTATTACTTTTTTGTCTTATATTTGGTCATAGACCACACCCTCAAAGTTTGTACAGACCATTCAGTTACACCCTGTATAATGATTAGTCTTAAAAAACTACAGCTCTAAGAAAAGGGCATGTAAGCAATCAGTGTCGCACTAATACGTGTAAAAGACTGTCCAGCAACCCAAAAAACAAGTTGGAGCTTCCTTTAGACGTATTAGTGTGATGCTGATGGCTTACATGTCTTTTTCTTGTATTTGTTCCTTTAGAGCTTTAAGTTTTTTAAAGCTTGCATCCGTATTTTATGCGCTTAAGCTTTTTTAATACTAACATGTTATTTTTTTCTTGTCCCTGCAAGAATAACAACAAATAGAATATTGTAACCACATTAAAATAGCTGTTATAAGAGTCCGCCTTTTTAATACTTGATTTTAAGCTATAAAAATTCAAAATCGGTTCTTTTCCTTATAGAAAATATGTATCCATTAGTATACCAAAAGTATATCTTAGTAAACCTTGGAATACATGGTGTTGGGAGTACTGGCTGCCTGTTTGGCCAAATTATTATCTCCTTCCCTTTCTATGAGTGCTCCCTTTGATGCGTCACTGGAACGGAGTCACTGTGATGGATTGATCAAAGAAGTCGGCGTTTATGCGAGCATTCACAAGCTTGCTTTGCCTAGTGACTAATAGCCCATTCACACCGCGACGATATGAACGACCGCTAAGTTACAACCGACCGTCGCTATGACAACCACCCCCTCAGGCAGTTGTTCATGGTTGTTCGCTGCCGGTCGCAGCTTACGCAAAGTTTCGTTTTTAACGTAGCGGGCACTGACGTCACTCACCAACCGACCAATGAGAGGCAAGTAGTTCTGGGTCCGTTCCTTGGTCCCGTAAGAGAATAGAAAGATGGCCACAGACGACAACCTCGAAGCCTTGATAAACGCTGTTCGTCCCAATGAACATTTGTACAATATTAAGAGGTATGATTACCGAGATCAACATAAAAAAGACGCAACGTTTACCGCCATAGGACTGCAGCTTGGTATTTCAGGTACGTACCTACACATATATATAGAACATAATAATCTTTAGAGCACGTGCACGTCACTTGTCGTTGAGTGGGTCTTGTTGAATGAAATCATCAAAATACTTGATCGGGCAGTCAATATCGGGCAACAAACACCAGCATGGCTCGGATACATTACGTTTTTAAATGCATCACAGCAGATCAGAGCAAATATTGAAAAGTTGACATAATTCACATGATAACCATAGTGTATTTACACAGGCCTTTCTCGATGAATGGGGCAGCCAGCAATGATGGCTTCTCTCACTTACTAGATCCAAAAATGTTTGATTTTTTTATGACCCCGAAAGGAGCTAACATAAATATCTTGTGTAGTTAGCCGCCAACACCCCAACCCACAGTAAGTAAGTACATTTTAATTGAGTGCTTTTTATTTTAACGGCACCCAAAAAAAAAGTGAAACTTAGCATTGGATACTATATTGCAATGTGGAAAGCCCAAACACATTCTGCTATTATTTATCAAAAAATTGTGTTGAAGCGAGATGACATTAACACAGCTACAAAAAAATTATAGTTTTGCATTCCTTGGAGGAAGTAGGGGAATGAAATAAGCAGAGTTAGCACACTCCGCCAAAATCGATTTTTCAATCCTTTTCAGAAAGTATTTTCTTTTTTTCGTATAGGCTACATTCCTCCTTGTAATGCAGTTTCCAGTTAGGTGTGAAGAAAAGCACTTGGCCTATGTCCAACAAAATATATCATAGCCAGCTCTGTATTTACTAAATTATACTCAAAATATCCATGTACAATTAGGTCAAAAGTCCTGGCTTTAAAACATAATTAAGACTGGGAAAAAAAATTAGCCGTTCCCACAGAACCTGGTACAAACTGTGATGCTAATAGCGTTTTGGTTATTCTGCTTAAGCCTACTGTAATGTTAAACACAGCCCGGTGCCCCCCCCAACTAAAAAAAAAAACTGCAGCAAATGCTAAAATTTTTTTGATAACTTCAATATGGCATTCAGATAATTTTCCCACAAAGTTAGGGCAACTGAAGTCTAAAAGTAAAGGCTAGCCTTGCTCACTCCTGAAAACTGAAATTCAAGCACTTTCATATCGTGCGTCGAATTCAAGCACTTTGAAGACTTGGAAATCAAGTTGCTGTTTTTCAATTTTGTACAAACCAAAATGTTACTTCCAACAGCGTTGTACGCAGAACATCTTCACCACAGGCCTGCATTAAAAAATGTTTAAAAGAAAAATGTAAAAAAAAAAATCTTTTTCAAACTTACTGAGACTATTTTTTTAGCCATGTTCCTCAAAGCACACTATTTTTTTTTGTTAGGCCCTACAGTTTTTTTTTTTTTTTTTTTTTTTTTTTTTGGTGACAAGAAAATTGGTTAAAATTTGGTACGTATGGAAAGCCGTAATGCATTTCTCATGGCCACTGTTGCTTCAATGCAGTACGCAGCCTATCCTTATTTGATGATTTCACTCTCCCCTCCCCTAACCTAACCCCTTTTCCCCCCCCCCAAAAAAAAATTACATTGTACAATAGACCCATTTCCTTGCATTATAGGCTAATATCCTCAACTTTTCTGCATTTTCTTAATGAAAAATTACATCATTTTAACAGGAACTGAATGTAATATCTAAGAGAAAGGTAAGGCCGCGAGTTAAGGAATTGCAAAGGACGCAGCGGGGACCTCGGCGGGCAAAAGACCTCATGGCCCTTCATGGACATTTTGTCGTTCTTGAAGTGCCACATTGTCCAACGTAGGTAAGAACAGCTACACGATTCACAAGTAAAGTTTGATCCGTAAAATCAAAGCGTGAATCCCCTAAGCATCTAGGCACATAGTCAAAATTGATTGCTTAATTGCAACAAATAATTGATAATCTGATCTCTTTTACTAGGCTGATTTGACTTATTGCTCTTCTGTGAAATTATTAGGCATAACTTTTTTGCAAATTTTTTACATGGTGATATCTTCATGTATATTTTGTTGTTTTTCAGAACCATCGGTAATATGCCTGCTGCTGGACAGCAGCCAACCCCTTTGAATGTTGAGGGAAGCTCCAGCAACAATTCACAGAATTCTCCTCCAGAAGTAGAAGATATGAATGCAACAGTGGAAGGTAATTGTCAAGCAGCTATTCTAATCGAAATAAAATTAGATTTTAATGGTACAGATGATGTCAGCAGCTTTTGTGAGGCCACTGTTTGTATTTTTTTTTTTAACTTTTCAACACACTTGAGTACTAGGCCTACTTTTCATCCCCTTGAAAAAGTTCAGCAATTGCAAGTTTAATATTGAATTGATCCCATTTACTTGGGCTAATTATTTTTGTAGTGGATTTTAAGCTGCTTTCACCGGTGCATTAGGGAAATTATAAAAAAAATACTTAGTTTAACAGAAATGCCCGCATGTCAAAAACTCTGCCGTGTGGAGTCTTTTTTTTTTATCCCCTTCATGAAAATTTTGCTGCATGCAATATTGTTTTCATTGCTTTGTGTCGTCCTGCAAGAATCAACTGACACCTGTTCGTTGCATTCAGCATAAAATTACACAATGCTAAATTTCAGATAACAAATTAAATCCACTCACTGGCATGATCCAGTTTGCTGGTAAACCCTTAGGCGAATTACATTTTTGTTTGTGGGACAATTATTAACAAAAATTCATATTTTTTAATGTTATTCACAGTTCACGCACCTGTAGATGCCACAACAGTGGACGCCTTGCCACAACGGCCTGGAAGCAGCCTAGATGAAAGTTCAAGTGCTACGACCACTCCAAAACCAAAGGCAAAACCTCCTGGTAAGTTTTTCAGCCTCCATCATTCCGAAACGGTAACATTTGTACCAGATATGCTACAAATATCGCAAATGCTTGTTTAGTAGTCTGGGTTGTTAGATAACTGTCAAGCAGCTCAGGTACTGTTGGAGAGTGTATCCACTACCAGGGTTTTTAGCTATATTGGTAAAACAAAATTAGTGTCGCACGTAAACGTAATGTCCACTGGTGAAAAGTAATGTTACTGATCGCTTAATTATTCGCCAAGCTACACCAAACCAATTGGCCATTGAAGTAGCCGTTATCAAAATGATTAGCGTAATTTGCATACTTTTTTTATATTAAGTTGTTTAATGATCCGTTTGAATACGCAATGTAAACATTATGAAAACATATATTTTGTTGGGGCTTATTCACGTGGAAAAGAATCAAGTTGGATCTGTTTCCCAGTCCAACAAATGAGCATCACTATTATTCCCATTGATGCCACTTGCTAAGGAGAAGGTGCAGCAGCGGCTTCCAAAATTTCAAAATTCATTGTTTCCACACACTGGGTTGACAAATCCAATTTGGTCCCTTTTCAAAACATTATCTCGGGATCGAAAATACCGTTATTCGGCAATCTTACTTTGGTCGAAGTTCATATTAAAGACACTCACTTATGCAAAACCAAAAATCGTCCAAGTTCCACAATTCAAACTTGCAAATTTTCGACTATCTACTGATACACTTCTTCAGGCAAGAGTCATGAGACTCGCACAACAACAACCACCAACGAACTTTCGTCAAAAACTGAAGAAAAGCTGGAAAAAAATTCTTACCTTCATTCAGCAACAGCTCGAGTATTGATGAGGGAGCCAACTCAGACAGTGAGCTTGAGAGCTGAATGAGTTCCAAAGCTCACTGGGAGAGGAGAGGGAAAGTTGAATGTAGTGGACTTGGCAAAGTTCATTGGTGGTTGTTGTGCAAGTCTCATGACTCTTGCCTGAAGAAACTCGAAAATTTGTAAGTTTGAATTGTGGAACTGTGGAATTATGGTGGGCGGCGATGCCATTGGTCTCATCTAGCCAATAGCATCACTGGCCACCCATAAAGAGACGGGGCATAACATTGACTTGGGCCGGCGCAGGAACTCGACTCGTATCATACTTGAAAAAGACCCACATTTGAGGCGCCTCTAGTCCCTGCCTATTTAGCACCATATCCGAGAGAAGACTATGGTGATGAATATGCAGGACCTGCAAATCTACCTTTCCAGTTCCTTGAGAAGTGAACTGTGATAGAATCTTGAAAGCTAGTGGAATGGCCCTACAAATACCCGAGGCCACAAACCGCCAGATTTCAAAGCAGCAACTTGACGGTGTGATGAACAGCGAGAAGTTTTTGAAGAAAGCCTGATGAAGATAATCGTCTGCAGGAAACATTGGCAGTGGTTCATGATTATCGAAAATTTGCAAGGCAAGCAATACCTGGGACTATTTTGAAATAGCTTGCATTAGGCAAGAAAATCCAAAATTTCGAAAACCACGTGTTCAAGATTAAGCATAAGAATATAAAATTGCCATTCTTGCCATTAAATAAATATATGGACACGTACGCGGCAAGCAAAAATACGAGGTATGATTTTTTATTTTACTTACAAAGCAAAATTGGGCTGAACAACAAAAAAATTCCACCCGACCGCACAGACTTTTTTGTAAGAAAAAGACCCGGAAAAACTTTCTCTTTTTAAGTGGCCTTAACTCTAATCATGTTTAGGAGGGCTGTTCCAATACCATTACTGGCAAGACAAGTATCAGCAAAACTGATCGAATACCAATGCTTCATGTGCCAACAGCTTATTTAAATCAAACCAATGCAAGTATAGCCTAGTCAAATTAAGACCGAGTTTTTTGTACCGGTAGACAACAAAAATTAATTCATATCGGTACAAAACGTGAAACTGTGCAACATCACACAAACACGACTATATTTTCGTTCGAAAATGGGTAAAGCTGATCTGATATCGATACAGATACTTGTATCACAACGGCCACCCGTATGTTTAGTACCGAGTTGCTATTTTAATTAGGTAAAAAAGGACTTTAATTTTTGGCAAGCCCTCGCTTGCATGTGGCCAACTTTCTCAAAAAAAAAAAGTGTCCGAGACTGCATGCCAGAAATCAACAACAGCCCTTTTCACCTAATTAAGATATTTACTGTAATGCCGGTGGGTCTGTATTTGGCACTTAGTAGTCAGCAATGACGTGCAAGATCTTATTGAAAAGCTGTCATTCGGCTGTAGTAGAATCCAATTTCTTGTAGGCGACATCACATCAAAAGCACAATTTCACAGAAAATTGGCGAATTTTCAGCTAATCAAAACGGATTGCGTTCTCAGGCCTATAGTAAAAGTCTAGAAAACATCCACCACACTCACATTGTGATTAGCCGAAAATTCGCCAATATCGTGTGAAATTCTTCATTTGGTGTGGTGTCCGCTTCAAAAAAACAGGATTTTTCGTTTTGCACCAAAGTGAGCGAGGGTCCTGCTACGATGATGAGCTGTAGTAGGGTGTAACAAATGCTCAATGAAAATTTTTCTTAAAAAAAAACCCACCACCAAACTGGCAAAGCTGATCGCAAAATTTGATGAAGAAAAATGATTAAAACATACAGCACAGCTCCTTGAAGACTGCGGGTGTAGCTTGTTGTGAAAGGAGCGGTGCTACATGTTTCAATCGTTTTTCATCAAATTTTGTGACGAAGGCCAGGATTTGGGCCGAAAATTTTTAAAGTACTGTTATTTTGTGGGCTTTGCCAGTCAGTTGGCGGCTTTAAGCCTTACACTACCAGACCAAGGGAATAAATCTGCTTTCTTTTCTAAAACATCTATATTTTTATTTGGCATGTCTCACTGTTTACAAAATCAGGAAATTTTAACAAATTGGGAACTGCAAAAAAAAATTTAAAAAATAAGTGCATATTCTAACACCGAATACTTCGAGCTCAAAAGACTTGACATAAAAACGGTTTGCATTTCTTCACTTTCACATACACCACATCGGATGGTACAATAACTGGTGCAGTAATTTGGCACTACACTGTGAAATCGCTTTGGTTATGATGACAGTCAACGCATCCACTTTCGAACACACTCGACATAATACTTGTCACAAAACAGGGAAAACTAAATATTTTCGGGAATTTGCGACAACTACGAAAATCTTCTTAGGATTGTCCTGCTGTATTCATCGGGCACTAAGAAAAGTTCGCTGCTATAGTTACATCACAGCGTTACACGAGTGCAGTGTGATGTAACTAGAAATGAACTTTTTGTAATACCTGATGAAGACAGTAGGAAAATCCTACGAAGATTTTCATAGCTGTTGAATTTGAAAATTCGTGAAAATATTTACTGTTTTCGCTGTGCGTTAATTATGTTGAGTGTGTTCGAAACTACACTGTGACATAACATCACACATACAGTATGCCAAACTGTTCATGTTGGTGAACACGTGTTTTTTTCCTTTTTTGCTTATCTCTAAAGATGATTTGCTGGGTTTCCATGTGCTATATACGCCTGTTGCCAAGGAACACAGCCAGCCTCAGAACTGAAGAATGTTTTAAATTGTTCCCTGGTATCCTTGGCTAACCGTGTATATTGGTTTTTACCCAGCGTACCAATACCGCGCAAAGCATCTTGCTGAGTGATGAACTGGCGCCACTGTCCTTCATGTAGTTCACCTTCCCGGTCTTCGAAGTCGACGTATCCTGAAGGGCAGTACAGTTCTTCTGACTCGTCGGTTATGTCAAGGTACCGCAGGTAATTGTGCAGACAAACGGTCGCCATTATTATTCGTTCAACTGTTTTAACATCTGCCACAATCACCCTTTTGAAGATGCGCCATTTTGAAGCTAAAATGCCAAAGGCATTTTCAATGATTCGACGAGCTCTTGACAGTCTGTAATTAAATGCTCTCTGATCTTGTAGCAACAAGCGGCCAGGATATGGACGTAGCAAATTAAAAGGCAGTGGAAATGCTTCATCGCCGACTAACACATGGGGTGCTACTACTTCAGTGTTGGGCAAAGCAGCTGGTGCTGGTATTGGCAACTGATGATTTTCAATTGCTTGACCAAACACAGAGGCAGAAAATATCCCCCCATCACTTTGTCGACCAGATGCACCAATGTCAACCATTGTAAATCTGTACTGGGCATCACAAACTGCCATCAGACTCAAGCTATGTGTATGCTTATAGTTAAAAAATGAAGAGCCTGCATTGCGTGGATTCTGCATGACGATGTGCTTGGCGTCAATTGCTCCGAAACAATTTGGAAATTGCCATCGTCTCCAGAAGTCCTTTACAATCAGTGCCCAGTCTTCTGTTGTAGGTGGCTAAAAAAAAAAAGAAAACATAATTAGGCTTTTTTTTAGTTGGATGGCTTAGCATTTTGAGCAGCTCGGGTGTGAAATCTTGTGGAATGTTATATTGTTTATTCTCTTGGTGTAACTTAAAAGGATTACTTGAAAACACCCAACATCAAATATGCTAGCCAAAATTTTAAGTCAGCGTTGGGAGTTCATACCGTATGCTATACATAGCCAGTATTTAAAAATGTCACATCGCTTACTTTGTTCGTCTGCTTCGTTAAACGAACTCAAACTTTCAATCACGACGAAGTGAGCGGTGATGTGGTAGTCTGACGAAGACAGCCGTTCTGAGCCCCTTCAACCCCAGAAAAACCTTCCCATAGGGTGAAAGTGTGATTTGTGTTGTCAACAATACCCTACTTCAGGATTGAAAGCTAGCAACACCCCAAAAAAAACCCTCTGCGTAAAAAGCACACGAAAATGTCGTCCTTACGTAGTCAGTCTGAACAAATTTATACAGTTGCCTATCAATTAAGAATTGGAATGGTGAATATCCTTTCCTTTGATATCTAAACACAGCCAATATTTTAATTAATTTTCTTGCATCCAATGACTGTGACAATATTAAAATAAAAAATTTAATTCAAAGGTTCTTCCATGATGGGATGCTCAATAAGCTTTTAGTTATGCCACAGGTCCATAATCGTCATTCTAGAAGACCGACTTGACAACCATGCGCCATGGGTACGCATATTTGTCTTCAAAAATTAAAAAAAAGAAAAAATGCAAAGCAATTTCTAGGATGGGGCGGTGCCTGAGAAACATTTCTTTTTGTTTGTGTGGCCAAAACAACAAAAATCGTTAAGAATCTTCCATACACATTTTTAAGCGCTGCTGCGCTACTATTAATATTTTTTCTGTATGTTGTATATTACAACTGCAAAACCCTCACCCAGGACTCGCACAATACTCTATCCCCTCTACTCTTCCCACCACCTCAAACTCCTTGCCATCTATGGTGCTAAGTGGGGAGAAAAATGCTTTGTATAAGCATGCTGTTTCCAGCTACTACTGAAAACAGGATCTTGTGGAATCGGATTTACAGAGAACCCTACATAATATGAATAGGCCTACAACTTTAAGGCTAATTAATTTAGGACCTAGTGAGTTGATGGCGGCCGGATGTTGAGCAGCTCTTGTTTTGATTCATAGATTCTAATGAACTTCAGTGTCACTTTTATTACTTAGCTGATGTGCATGCCAGCAAAACCAGCTCGCTCATGGCGCATCGGATCATTTTTGGAATCTTGTTCCAACCTTTAAAAAACTGACGCTACAGGCTCGGAGCTCATGGGTCTATTTAAAAATCAGACCCCGATTACAAGCAAACTTCTAATGTGCCTTTTTGTGCCTCATATAGGCCTTGGCAATTAAAATAAAAAGAGTTTACCTACAGTATATAACAAATTGTGAACAATTTAAGGAAGGAAAATATACAAATCACAAGTACACACGGAAGGGGAAAAAGCAAGAGTACATACATATGAGGAACGTAGCTTTCATACACACCTCAAGAAATTCTGGACTTAAAACATGCCAAATTGCAGTTGTTCTGGCTATGACTTCACAAACCGTAGACCGCCCCACTCGGTAGTGATGTGCAACCATGCGCTGGGATTCTCCATGGGCCAGATAACTGCTAAAGAAATGCACAAGAATGGGATAAAAAGTCTGTTCTTTTCTGTTGTTCTAACTAGAAAATAAGGTATTTAATAATGGTGCATATATAAACAAAACATGATAAATCCGGACAAATTTTGATAACTTCCGCTAAGAGCGGCTTAAATGAGGGCCCATAGGGTGAAAGCGTGATTTGTGTTGTCAACAATACCCTTCTTCAGGATTGAAAGCTAGCAACACCCCAAATAAAAACCCTCTGCGTAAAAAGCACACGAAAATGTCCTCCTTACGTAGTCAGTCTGAACTAATTTATACAGTTGCCTATCAATTAAGAATTGCCCTCAATGTTTTTCACCAAAATGATAACATTTATCTTTTAACAGTTTTATAATGTGATCACTCATATGAATTAATAATGTACTCACTATAAATTCATGGCGAGCTGCTCTTCTGGGCTAATCGGAGTACCATAGTTTGTGAACCTTCGTCTTAGTTGTGGTTCTACTCGATGCAGGAGGTCATCAAATCTAACAAAGTAGGTAAAAGAAATTAATAAATATCAATAAAGTTAATAAAAAAAAAACCTATGCGCAGGGGAGTAGTCTACTAAAAGGACGTTTAGGCCCAGGAAAACACAATCACACTAAGATTTAAGCAGATCATTGGCTTGAGTGTTACAGCGTTTACAAATAAAGTTTAAGCCACATTACACCATCCTCTACCCCTGCCTGTATGACTCTTATCCTAATGATGCAGACATTTAAAAAAAAAATTTGACAGAAATTGAATTAAAATGTGATTTAATCTCAAAACTGATTGAAGTAGCCTGTACCAACGTAAGATTTTTTTTTAACAAGTTATAATTAAGTCACAGCTCTAAATAATTATCAAATAATATTCAAGTGAATGTGTGATACGTTTATTATAATTATTATAATAAAAAAATTTCACTCGCCACACTAGTCAAATTACGGGCCCTAATTAAAGATTGCATGGGAAAATTAGTGTGCCGCCACAGTAGTCTACAACCAAAAAAAAAAAGGCTTACCTGTCAGGTGTCATTTTTTTATGCTATAAAATATTTTTGCTTGACAACGGGATGATAAATCCCGAAACGTCGCATTTTAATGTATACATGTGCACTTGCTGGCTTTTTAAAACGTTAACTACTTTTAGTGCTTTTATTCTGTCAATTCTGAAGTATGCGTAGAAATCGCTGTGGTCCATTGCTCGCATATCTTGCACCAACTTATGGTAGTCACTTGCAGTCGATCGTTGCCGGAGGATGGGCCGCACCCACCATCTACGTTTTACTTGTCTGTGTAAATACATAAGCGAAGCTCGTTGTGCTATCAGTATGCATACATTTCGCAGAGATTTGATTTTGTTTGCTAACATAAAGTTAGTCATTTGCACAATGTACCTAGTGTAGACCTTTTTTGCGTGTCTAATAACTTCAAAGTGGCGTCCATAAACTTGTCGATTGTCCAGGAATTTGTCCCGTGCGTGCCTGATGCGGTTTTTCCTGTACATTTCTACTGACAGCTGTGCTGTTAAAATTGCCGTCTTCATTAGCCGAATGAAAGTGTTATTTTTTCGGTGCCGGGCAACTTTTAGAGCAACAATTGAAGCCAACAACATAGCACGTGCTTTCACCATTTTGTTTGTTTACGTCGGCGTCAAGGTCTGGTTGAGTCGCTTCTTTCCATTGGCTCTTTTCGCGTAGCTAAGCAGCATCACGATTGGTCAATCGCTTCTCCGTCGTGCCAGTGTGAAGGGTATTATTTTCAGCGCTGCTGTTCGTCGCCGTTCGTATCTTTTGTCGGTCGTTTGTCGTAGTGGTGTGAACCAGCCTTAAGAGAGCTTACGACACAATGCACTGTAAATTATTATTCTTTGGCCAAAGTCATTGTTGTTGCCTCCCTCTCTTTAACAATCAGCTTATACTTGCATTGTCACCTACCTTCCTCATGGATAAGACCCGTCCATTGTTAATCAATTATAACTGCCTGTTTACTGCAATTAAGCAGTGGCTGTATTGTTGGCCCCCGTCTGTACCAACCAATTACCCCGTATTGCATCACCCTCTCTGCCCTTTCCTTTTTCCCTCTTTTATACTTTTGTATCTTTCCACCTCTGTCTCTATACAACAGGGCATGACGTTGTTTTTGTCCTTCGTAATGGCTAACCCTAAATTCGCCGGGTAGGCCTATAAATCTTTTCATACCTAACGGACTTTTACGTTGCCATACGTAAAGATAGACGATAGTTTACCGTTTACTACGTAGATACGTTTTTGCCTTGCTGTATGTAAGACCAGTAACTTTGGAGAAGGAAGGAAGAGGAGCGAGTGCAATCGGAATATTGGTTTCCCCTAACCATGCGAATAAACCGTTGGACTAAATACCACCTGTGTCTTCTTTTGGATGTTGTCTACCCTGCGTCGTCTCTCCGCCACTCCGCTTAAAAGATCCACCTGGCCTTGTTCCTGAGTGTATGCTGGCCTACGGAAGGCCACGGGATATTTCGTTGGTTTCGTGGGTCCAGGATCCCACACTCTGCCTACCTGTAAATTTAGATCTGTACGACAGAAGGAACCACGATAGCCCTTCACTCTAGCATCGGGTCACAAATGAGTCTTGACTCAGGCAATTAGGCTCTAGCGCAACGTCGTCGTACTACACCTTACGACACATGGCGTACTAGTGCGTGTACTTACTATACTCCGAAGACGACTATACAATAGTGTTGGGCGGTATAACGGCTCTCACGGTACCAAATATTGTTTTAATATGAAAAGGCGTTAAAATTATAACAATTGTTCTTTAGTCCTTGTGTTGTAGGATTAAAAGCAGTGCAACAATTATCTAAAGATAAACAATGGTAAAATTGGAATTCTAAACAAAGCACTAAGTGGAGCCAAATTTGCATAACTTTGATGCTACAACCAGCGTTTGTTTATATTTGCATTTATACTTGGATAGCATGTAACTACAAAGATTAGAGAAAATGGGTTTTTTTTATTATCAAATATGTCGTGAAACATGCATTAAGCGTGAATTGGGAATTGGAAATTTTTTCCATTAATACTTTATGAACAAAACATATTTTTCAATAAAATTTGTTATTTAAAAATCGGGTGTTGCCACCACAGCACTAATACCACATACCGCCTCTTCAAAAAGTACCGGGGAAAACCGAGTACCAGGGTACTAAGCTTGGTACCGGCACCGGCTGAAATTTATTAGGGGAGAGGGATTGAGGTTACCCCCAACGCCACCCAACACTACTATACAATATATATTCAAAAATACCTCTTTGTGAATTGTGTATAATTGAGTATAATCCAGGGTATAAAAATATGTATACAGTATGGAGTATACACTGGTCTACTTCAGGGTATATATGTATACACTATGGGTACACAGTAACAACACACTTCAGTATACAAATTTGAATAGGATAATGGCATACTAAATTTAAAAATATTTAAATTCTGGTTAAAATACTAGTGATCGAAGTTTCCTATAACTTATACGCGTAATGAATTAATGTAAATTAAGATACTCGTATATTGTATATAGCGAAAAAATTATTGTTCAGGGAGGGACCATAATTACGAAACAAATAGTGAGTAGCATTTATTTAATTCCCCTTAAGATGGAACATGGAACCAATACAAATATTTTTCCATGGTTTTGGGGGGAACGCAGACATAAGCTCAGGGGTTTTAGGGCATGTTGATGTAGATACACTTTTCAAGATATTACATACAGAAACCACAACGTGGGTTATAGGCTCACATTCTATGGGAATAACATGCATGAAGATCACATCAATTGCACCATTCCGATATTGTCGAACAGTAGCAGCATGGTTTTAGTACTGCCATTACTAGGCCCATTACACCAGAGGAAGACGACAAGACGCACAAGACGCTTGGCCAAAGATATTTACGTAGTGTACATACTGCAGAGCCATTAACTAAAAAGAATTACTCGGCCACGCTATCCCC
>JAHWFP010011374.1:17324-32980 GCA_023313725.1 Lithobius niger | reverse complement strand
TTCATATTATTATTATTATTATTATTACTATAAACCAAATAGGCTTGGAAATTGATACATTAATACAGGTGAAAACCTATTTACGTTGCGTTTGGACTTAAATTTTAGAATGCCTGAGCCGGAATTGAACCCACGACTTTTGGACGTGTCAGTGTGGCTAAGCGGTAGAACTTCGGCTTTTGGTTGCAAAGATCGTGCGTTCAATTCCCGCTCAGGCAGTCTGACATTTAATCCCAAAACGCAACTTAAATACGTTTGCATCTATATGTACTTATTCAGTGTGGTTGTGAAGTAGGAATTCTGAATTTGTTTCAAAAACCAAGAGTGTAATTCCCCATTCAGGTATAGTGTGACAATTATATCCAAAAGGAGACGTAGCAGTGGCAGTATGGCTAAGTAATCTCAAAGGTCCGAGGGTTCAACCTCCCGTTCAGATAGTAAACCACAGAAGTCCGAAAAGCAACGGAAATGGGTTGGAGTCTGTATCTATTTATAACAAACCCAATTGTGTAATTTTATGAACACTACAGCCATCCAACCGTGTGAACTTCCGTAAAGATATGTGGGCTGAAATAGGCGCTTTGAGTACATTAACGCGGCTCTATACAGGATGTGTGTATACATGACACTGGATCAATAGCCAGAACCCCCGAACACAATTCAAGTAAAAAATGCCTTCACACAGTCGTGTCGTTGGCATGTTTGCATGCCCAACAAATGAAGGGAGATGACATGCGAGGGAGGAAAAAAGGACTCGCTGGGTGGGAGACCCACGTAACATCCCGATGATACAGTCACGTGCTCACAGGATGTCGATTCTTGCCCGTCGTACCTCACTCTATACGCGGACTGTTGTCTTCCCTTGCGTGCGGTGTAGGTCTGGCGCAAGCACTCCCCCGTCCTGTGCATCTAATTAAACGAATGGAATTGTTTAGCGTCAGTGCAGGGAGAGAGGAAAGAGAGGGAGAGGAAAGAGAACGGGTGAGTGAATTAGAGTTAGCTGGATGGGTCTGTTTGCCTGTAAACTCTTTCGCATCTGCAACTCGGGGTTGTTCGCGAGCTTTTTAAACCGATCAATGGGGAAGGTGAGCTAGCTGTCTAGACTGTTACATGATGGTGTAGAAAAGCACATGGGAAAACCTACGTTACGTACGTTATAATATGTGGGCATATATTCGACCAAGTAAATAGTGTTGTTTTCATTGCCTGAGTGTAAACAAGCGGTAAATCACAAGGTAAAAGGTTAACGAGGCAAACAGTCAGCTTTAAAGGTGCCTATCCACTGAATTTAACAATGTTTGTCGAATCAACGTTGTGGTCATCGTGGCTGAGCGATGAGAGAGCTCAGCCTGGTTGCTGGAGGTTTGCGGATCTGGTCGAACCCTTGGAAAGGGGACCTTGGCAAAGTCCCCGCCATGACTAACTGCCGGCAAGGGTAGCGTGAGAGGCTACCATTCTCCTTCAGCGGCTATGGGATGTATTCTGGCTAATTCTGGACAATCTTTCGGCCCCGACGATGATGGAGGTTTCCTGGGTCGAATCCCCGGGCTGGCACCTCCCTTTACCCGATTTCTTCTTCTCTAAAAAAAAATCTGGTAATGTCCAAAATTGAGCCGGTTCAGCCATACAAGCATTAATTGCTTCGGCTGACATAAGGCTCGTCAAAATAATAAAAAAAAAACTTGATTTCAACAAGCGAAGGAACGTGTAAAGAAATTTCTTTTTACACAGCAAACAAGCCACACGTGTCTCCCTAATTATCGAGTGTAAAGTCGGTGCATCCACGTGCACCAGGGAGCAAGCGGTCAAGGTTAACGATATCACCGTCACTAGATGGCGCCCATCTAGCGGTTCAAAACGTGCGTTTTAAAACGCTCGATATATAGAAAAAGTTTCCCGTGATTAGATTAGCCTTAACTTTACCGCTTGCTCGAGCACCAACTTTACACACAATACTTAAGGAAGGCACTGTATGGGCTTGTTTGTTTCATAAAAATAAATTGATTTGTGTGTTCCTTCCTTTGTTGAAAGTAAGGGCTAGAGTGGACTAGGTATCGGTCAATGGCCATAAATGCTGCAGACTGTCATGTGGTGGCAATCCCCCTTTAAAGACTGACCTAGTAAAAAATACAAGAGGTGAGAACTGAGCACAGGCGAAAACAGTAAAAATCGGTAAAAAAAAAAGGTAAAAAAAAACCGGTAAAATGGCATATTTCGGTGTCAATTATGATACAGAGTACGACGCCATCTCCGGAGAAGTGAAAAATATAAAGAATAGAAACACCTTAGATTATGTATCAGTGGGCAAACACCTTACTGGCGTCGGTAGCGAACAGGCAGTTCTAAAACATGAAAATACCGTGTAAAAGAAGGCTAAAAAATACATCAATTATTGCAGTGAGCATACGAATGAGAGACGCACGAGAAAGTCGATTTTTGTTATCTTGAACACTCTGACTATACAAACATCGTAGTAAAGGTTGGACTTCCTGAATTGATGTATATGTCGATACCCCCTGTTTTATTCTATCATGGTCTGTTCACACTACCAGAAGCTGTTCTTTATCCTCGTTGTAGGGAAATCCGGGTCCGGGGGAAGCGGGGGGGGGGGGGGGGAGGGGGGACGGGAAAGGGGATGCCAGGGCGGGGGGGGGATGGTGGAAATCTGACCAGACTATGGCAGAATGTAAATGGTTAGGCCGCAGGGGAGTCTGGAGAAGGAGGCAGTGGGCAGTCGGCGTCCTTTTTATTCCATACTGCCCATTACAGTATTTTGCTCAGATATGCGGGAACTGGCTAGACCAGCGTATGTTACGCCGGGGGTACAGCTAGTCCATCTAATTTGTCGTGTGTTTCCACATTCATTTAGCAGAAAATGGAAACTAATCCTCAATACATATCGGTTGACTAGCAATTTGCGTTCGGCGAGCGAGAAGGTCTCGTGCATAAACGCGCCCTTAGAAAAGTTCTGAAAATAGAAGAACTTTTCTCGAAAGCGCAGCTTTAACAGAAGCTCGAATGGGACTAGAAATGCCGCGAACTATACTGTGGTAGGAAGTAATTCCAGTTTCTGTATAAATCTGAATTCCATGGATCAAGAGGTCCATGTCTACTATGGAAGAAAGGGGAACTAATAAAAATGTTTTACGCGTCCCCGTCACCTCTGATGTGATGTAGTTGCAATGAAAGCAGAGCATGACCGCGTGGTTAATTTGGGGGAAAACGGATGGTCGGGATGCTGTTAATTACTTTTTAAACTTAATTTTTGATGCAAATGTGGTGATGTGTCGCTTTAATCGAGGCGTAAAATTAAGCAGTGTTGCTGTCGTTGAGTTGGGGGAGCTGCATTTCAACGTCACACCCTTGCCTCCTGAATGCATGTTTTAGCACTTTATTTACTTACGTGCTTTACATCTTCTTGAACATAGGTTTGACACTGACAGCGGAAGAAATTTTTTTTTCTTTTTTTCAGGAGTTGCTTCAGTTGCTATATGATGAGATGAAGTGTTTCTTTGTAACATCAAAAGCCCTGGAATGAATGATGACATGTATCTAAATTTTTATTATGGTAGCCAACACACCACACGCGAGCATTAGCTCTTGTGTGGTGAGGGCACATACGGAATTTTGTACCGATTTGCCCGATTCAATAAACCAATATTCTTCTTCTTCTTAAAATTAAATAAGGCCTGAAAGTGAACACGAAAAATGCGCAACTCGCAAACACTTTGAGTTAACCCTAACTGATTTTCAAGTGTACAGCAATAAAAAAGTGTTTTGAATACCATTTTGGTTACAGTCAAAAAAGAAACACAGAATGTTTCTTTCTTTCAATTCTTTTGCTTTCTGCTTTCTTTTTTTTTTGCTTTCTTTTTTGACACTACCAATACGGTACTTAAAAATTTTTTGTTTTACTGCTGTTTTCTTGAAAATGAGTTGGGGGCTTACTCGAAACAAGGAGTAGTTGTGTGCCGTTGCATGTGCGCTTTCAGGTTTTATTTATTTTAGACTGTTTTTTTGGTACAGGAAGCATTCGTGTAAATGAAACAAAGTGAAATACGGTAGAATAAAAACGTAAAATAAATAATTGACCTAAGATTTCCTAATAATTTAAGGGGGCCTCGTACTGCATACAAAAAACTTCACTGAAAAGTTTGGTCTGCTGAGAAAACATCAGAAATTCGGTTGAGCGACGGACGGTCGACCCACGGTCGGTAGACGTAACGATGACGAACCCACGTAGTTACTATCTACAAGCAAGCAACGTAACAAGTGAATAAGTAAGTATAGGTTATCAGCCGCTTTCCGAGGAGCGAGATACGCCAATGTCGAAGGATGCAGGTCTAAGCCAATGTTGTATCTCTCCGAGGAAAGCGGCCGATGACCTATTTATCTCCTAATTTCACGATCTCAGGCGACAAGAATGAGATAGGATGTATAGGTTATTACCCGCTTTCCGAGTACTGAGATTAACAATGTCGAGGACAGGGGCCGAGCCATTGTTGAGCTCAGTACGAGGAAAGCGGGTAATAACCTATTTATCATCCAGTCGCGTAACAATTGAAAAACGCATCCACTGTCATTGTTATTGCAACATTGTCCTTGTTCGCTGAAGGAGAAAATCGGCATAAGGATTCGTTTTTGTGTGCAAACATTGTTGCACGTACAGTCGCATTGTCAAGCTTTCTGAGCAAAAGAACATCAGCACGATTCGTTCTTTGTTGTGCTCGTGTTGGCCCTTTGTCTATCACAGGACTCCAGACCTGGGATGTAAATCTCAGTCCTCCGGGCCTGAGATGAAGGTATCAAGCTTGTTGCATTGTTACAAACATTGTTGTATAGTACTGAGATCGTCTAAACTGGGTGATAAGGACACAACCAAGAACGAATCGTGCGGATGTTTTTTTTGGTCAGCTCGATTATTACGACACTACGAGCAACAATGTTTACACAAAGATGTGATTGTTGAAATCATTGTTATTCCTTGTTTGGTGAAGGGCCATCCGTCGTTGAGTTTTCTTACATGAACGGTGATGGAGCGGATTGAGGCTCAATGGTGCGACGACAGCTAGGTCATTACCGCTAATGTCAGTCACAGTGCAATGGTCCGGGTTGCCACTCGCCACACATTTACAGAGATCTTAAACAAGCCCCAAACAGTGACGGGGCTCTTGGGAATTAAACAACAATGCTCTGTACACAATTTTTTTTGTAATAGTTGTTGTGTGAAGGGGTCATTCGGCATTGAGTTTTTGTTGCTTGAACGGTGATGGGGCCTTCGGAATCGAGTAACAATCCATAACAAGGAGCAGAGAACGCTTGTTGGCTTACTTGGTTATTTCGCTGTTAGTAACCTATTGCTTGTGCGATGACGGTTGCCTTCGAAATCCTGAGCAGCGATACCGTAGGACAATAAACGGATGGATTTATTGTAATTATCGATAAACGTGTAATTATCGGATGGATGGCCAAATGGGCCCGATTAGTGATAAATAAATGAGTATTCAATGTGTAATAATTTGGTTTAGGTTTAATTCAAATTAAAAAATAAATTGAAAAAAAAATTAAAATATTTTTAATGACGTTCTTATTTTTATTCCTTTTCTCGGATCTGTTATAAATTTCAAGGGTGCAACGGGTCGTTTGTAATTTAAAATATTATATCACCTTTATTGTTCAGTGTCATAAAGTTTTCGTGCATCCAGAAAAAAAATAAAGAAATAAAACGAAGGTAATTTTTTCTTGATTAAGTAAAGCAAGTTCTTCACGGTACTGTTCTTAATTTTTAATCAAGGCTGTAAACGTCTTGAACAGCCGTGTTCGTCATTAATTCATAAGCTGGCATGATATCTGGATCAGCAGGCGTGATACCCGTAGCAGGCTAAAAAAACGCAAACCCCTTAACCGTTCATTTAAAGACCAGTGTTGTTCAACGTGTTATTTCACTTACTAGCTGGACCCGTGCATGTTGCACGGTGATGGAATTTCCTGGAGTTAGCCTCTCCCTGTGTTTCGTCTGGTTAGCATAGTGACTGGTGCTTTCAATTTCTGCCCCCTCCCGACTTACACTCCCCAACCCTGCCCCTCGTCTCCCGACTGCCCCCGTAATCCACTGCACGCCCTCCGGCAGGGTAGGGTTTGTATACCGCCCAGCCTTTCCTCCAGCACCCTCGGTGTTTGTTCTGCCCCCCCCCCCGCCGCCCCCCCCCCAAAAAAAAAAAAAACCAAACATCTATCCTCTCCCGGCACCTACCCGTATTCCCCCTTCTGCCTGATGCGCACATTCAGTGAGTACTTATTGTGATCTCCCTTTCCCATCCCCTTCCCCTCCACTCTTCCCCTTCCCTATTGAGCTTTGTTCCCTCTGGACCCGAGCAAAGCGAGCAGCATTAGCCGAGCGGTCAGCGTCCTCGTGTCCAAACAAAACGAATGCTGGTTGGAATCCCACGACTGACCCATATAATTCTTAAAAATAGTATCCGAAACAAATTCGTGCAACTGAAGGTTAACAGGACATTTCGACGAAATTTTGGCGCAGCCCCAAAAATGACACATACCCGAGTTTTATTGAATTCTTTAAAAAAATTCCTATCACTGAGTAAGTCAGCATTCAGTATGCAAACCACCTGTTGTATGTTAATGTCCGTGATTGTTTCCGCCAACTGTGAAACAATAATTCATGTGTGTTATCTTTAACCACAGAAGAGGGCACGTTGGGGTAATAATTGTGGCTACTTAGAAACAATTCCGTTCAGCTCTGAAAGCCTGCATCCACGAAATAAATAAACCAATCTATCGTTAATAGCTGTAAAATTTCGAGACCTGTTTGGTTTGAAACTAAATGCGTTTAGCTGAAACACGGATTCTTTCATTTTACCCATCAACAATCAACTGTTTGGCGGAAGTTTGTAATACATAACACGTGCTCCAAGAATTTGTAAGGGACCGTAGCAAAGACATAGCATGCGCACGAATAATGAAGAAAAACGTTACTTAAAAATTGTAGCCATGAAAAAAACGTTACTTTTACTAGGCTGCTGATGCTGATGCTGCTGATTAATTCCTGAGGTCGGGTATTATATTTTTGTAGTTAAGTAAACAGGACGGCTTTTTTTTTTCAGTTATGAGGTGTCGTCAACAACACTCTAGTTTCAGTTTTGTTTATGTATTTATTTATTTGTCTGTTTGTTTGTTTATTAACATTGCCTGCGCGTGATGTTTGTCTTCACTGCACGCTCGAAAAACAAATTCATTCCCTTTAACAAAATCTTCTTACCACTTATTGAAGATTTAAGACATTTACCGCGGTTTTAGTTCAGTGCGCGGCAACAGATATTAATGATTTCGGTAAAATGTCTTCGTTGCTGACATGCCTCTGCCGCTTGAAGCCATTAATACGAAAAAGCTCCCGCTTGCATCAACCGTAAACTTCCAACCTACATCCGCTCCTGAGCAGATGCTTGCTAGAAAGGCCCATTAAAACTTTGTAGGGGGAGAGGAAGTAAGTTTCGGGGGAACACCTTTAGTTCTCCCGGCTTTGAAAACGTGGGGTCTGGGCGGTCTCCCTCATCTACCCCTCCGGATCGATCCCCATGGTTTTCCTAAAGGCAATTTCACTAATTTTATTTCTTTTTAAAAGGTTAAGAAATCTAAATTATCATTGATGAAAACAATTATTTCTTTTGCAAATACTCTTTACTTAACTACCATTACTTCGAGACCGGCATTTGTGTCTGATTTTGTCTGAAGGAAGGATAGGCTCATATCCCCTGGTTATCTGTGCTCATGATTTGATAATGTGTCCTTATTCTGGCCAACAATATACGATACGCAGGTGAAGAGTATATCCAACCAAAACCAAAACTGGTATAAGAGCAGCCGCCAAGTTTCCAAAAAGGGTCGTTCTTTCAAAGTAGTGATATCATTCAACCAGGGAAAGGCCGCCAAGGTTAATCCTATTAGCCAAGTTAATCGCACCTACTAATAGTTCGAAAGTAAAACGAAACTAGAAGATTGCTACTAACGGTAGCAATCTTCAAGTTTTCATTTAACGTCTAAAGTATTATTCCGTGCGATTAACTTAGCTAATAGGATTAACCTTGGCGGCCTTTCCCTGGTTAAATGATATCACTACTTTGAAAGGCCGACCCTTTTGGGAAACTTGGCGGCTGCTCTTATACCAGTTTTGGTTTTGGGTGGATATTACAACTTTTATAGGCCTGTGAATACAAAAAATTCAACTGTGTAATAGTCACCTCTACCTTTTTTGTCTGGAGTGTCTATAAATTTCCTAATTCATAATTTTTACGTTTGCAATTGCCGAATTAGCCGTTACACCAGCAAAATGGACACGGTTTGGCTTATTGTATGCCCATGGTTCACATGCTTAAGTTTATTAACCCCGATTTTTGAGCGCACTGGCTAACGAACGCTGATTTTCGTTCGCTTCGTTCACTCAATCAGCGCATCCCCCTTCACTTGGCCCTCCCGAGGTTAACGTTAATCATTCAATCATGAACACGTACTACAAACTCTCGGAATGGTAAATGTTCATACAGTTGTAATATTCTGGTGGCAGACGAAGATTACTAAAACTAATCAACTGACCAGCTGTTTAAAATTAATCGCCACTTACACTGGACTGCAAGAACAGTAAGTCTACATAAAATAAAATGTCCGCGTCACGTTATTGAGGACACTTTTTCTCCTTAAAGAACACGTTCCCACCTGTGCTGACGATGTGCATTTGGTTTCCTAATCTTCTTTCCAGCAAAATTGTCCCTTTTATCGTCGTGGGGCAGATAATTCATTTTGGATTCGTTTACCGTAAAAAGAAAGACCAAACCTTTGCAATGAAAGATAATGATATTCTGTCTCTTAGTGAACCACCTATTTGCAAAAACAGCGCATTCTGACAATTAAGTAATGAAACGATAAGCGTGTAACATTTAAGCATGTTATAATGTAATGTTGGATGACAATACAAACAATGGTTACAACAATAATTTTGCAGTTACGAGCCACTTCAGGGCCACGTGCTTCTGGCTGAAACCCCTGTTTTAGAAAAAGGCACTTCCCAATATGACGCTTTACCTGTCTGCCGAAATTTAGATCTGGCAACTTTCCCTAATGAGTGTAGGGTCTTTACACTCTATGAGAATTAACATGGGAGCCTGGTGAGTAGCTTGTTACTAGTAACACTCAACGTTATTGAGGGCACATTTTCTTCATAAAGAACACGTTCACACATTTTCGTGTTGAGGTTTTCTTTGTTACTGGACCCAAGACACCTGATTCAAACGATTTACAAAGATTTCTACCGCATGTGGAATTTACACCAATATGCGTTGGTTTCAGTTAAAAGACACAGTCTGCTAGTGAGGCCGTCTTTTTTCATCAACAATCAATTTTTAACAATCGGACGATCTACTATTACTTGGCGGCGACATACTAGCGTGTGTCTAGATACAAATGAACAGTAAAACAATGGCGAGGGGGGGGGAGCAATAGGGTATAGTGACACGGAGCACAAACCAAGATGATGTGACTGAAAAGAAACAACCAACCAAATCGTCTTTTGCAGCATAACAGTTCGCTTCGCTTATTCTACTGGCATCGACCCATGCTTCATACAATTTCTTTGATCCCCAGATTATCACAAAATCGATGTATTGATCGTATGGACGCAAACTAATTTCAGTTGTTGCTCCCAATTCGTTCATCAGATTCCTTAGCACGTTAAATAAATACAGATGCAAACCTAATTACGTTGCCTTTTGAACTTATATTTCAGAGTGCCTGAGCGGGGAATCGTATCCACGACCTTTGTTCACGACCTTCGATTCCCTGCCTTGGCAGTCTTTCATACAAGTCCAGAAAGCAACGTAAATAGGTTTGCATCTGCATTTATTTAACTCTTGTTGAACCTTTGGCTTTCAGTCTTTAATCCTTAGCGCGTCTGCATTTAATGTACGTTATTCCAAATATACGATTTGTTGGTTCGCGTGTCTGTACTCCTAATTCTTCAGATGTAATGTCCGTACGAAGAGCCATCGCACTGTGATTAAGGTTGGCGCTAATGACCTAGGTGTCGTCGCGCCATTAAGCCTCAATTCGTACCCCTTCCCCCCATACGAAGTTGAGAGTGCTACCAAATGAAAGACTGAGCGAGCAAAGCCTGAAATGCGTTGAAAACCTTTATTATAGGTGGAAATCACTTGCTTTGCTCGCTCAATCCACACACCTTAATTCAGAAACGAGAATTTTTGACGCCCTTTTAAAACTTAAAAGGACAAATTTTCAGTGCATCCAACCGGTTGAGGGGGAGGGGATTGAGGCGTAATGGTGCGTCGACAGCTAGGTCATTAGCGCCAACCTCAGTCTTTTTAGTGCAATAGTCCGGATTGCCATTGCGCCTCACATTACATAGACGTGAAACAAACCCCAAATCTAGATGTTATCATACATCTGTACCTCCTACCATCCATTGAAGCCAACCAATTTGGAGATCTAGCTGATAAGTTTACCTGAACAGTAGTTTACCGGATTAATTTGGCTGTTCGAACTTTGTCATCAGGAATCAGCTTTCAAAGCAGTGCAGGACAAACATTTCTCATATTCGAGGGCCAAATATTCAAGTTACAAGGATAAGATCGGCCTACTCGAAGCTTAATTTAATTACCTCTCATTTAACTATACTCCCGTACTTGTACGTGCCTTAGATCATGAGGAGTAGCGGTACTAACACGCAATCGCACACGTAAGCACGTACACCGTACGAATATAATGATGTAGACTAGCCATATCGTTCACTTTGCTCGCTCTATTGGCGTCGATTCGTGCTTCATAAATTTCTTTGCTCTCAAAAGCATCACAAAGTCGATAGACACTGTATTCAAATACGCGAAAAATAACTCGTGACGTTATAGTTTTATCGGACAAAGTTTATTTTAGAAGGTCAGAGTTTGTTTAGGCAAAAAATATTTTCCTGATAAAACTATAACGTCGTGAGCATTTTTTGCGTATTTAAACGTCAAAAAATCAAGTTACTGCAATGAAAATAGTTCTAACGGAAGCACAATGTAATTATCTTTCATTTGGTGTTAATTTCATCATTGTAGGAGCCTTAGGTCTCTGTAATGTGGGGCGAAGGACTGGGACCACTGCACTATGACTGAGGTTGGCGCTAAAGACATGGCTGTCGACGCGCCATTAAACCTCACCCCCCCCCCCGCCCCCTCCTTTAGATCCGGAGTAATGGAGGTACAAACGCACACGCACTCCGTACGTTTTTAAGTTTAATGAATGAGGTAGTTATTAGAGAAAGATGCTAAAAGTAAAACATTGTTTCAGTTGACGAACTCGTAAACTAGGCCATGACTTGGCCCGAGTCCAAGAATCTGTGGTTGCAACTCCCTTCCTCTCCACGTCCTCATAACATGTAGCGAAATGTAAACCTCTTTCTATAGAATTCTCTAAACCCCTGCTTACGTCTCAATCGACCTTGCTTTCACATCGCCAGATTCATTATAGTTACACAGATTCAGCCATCGAGGTTGAATGGCCTGCGCAGTATTATGTAGGATCGTATATTCGCATTCGCGATCAGCTCATTTGATACGATACGCAGGATGGTTATCAGGTGAGGATAGCAGATTTAACTAATCGATCAGAAGCCCGCAACAATCGGCCGCGTAATTATTATGTACACACCCTCCACCAATCAGAAACCAGGTAAAACTCGTTGCTCGTACTTCGCTACGGTGGAATTCGCAGCTCGGCACATATTGTGGTGTAATTTGTACTATTGATTGTTTTCGCCATTTGCTTTTACCACAAGTGGAATTCTCCTTCGGACATAATCCGTCACTTCACGCGAAAGCAATCAACGCTCAGAACATGCAAACATTATCTTCCTTATTTTATGGTACATACATATCTTACATGTCTTATATTCGTCGTTATTTTTTGATAGGATGTGCATAGCTCTGGGATTAATGTTTTCGTTGATTTAAAAAACTTTCCATATTTACAGCAACGATTTAAAACCACAGGACGATGAGAACTGTCGAGTTTCAAAACTGGTTAACTTCATTTTGGTGACGCTGGCTGAAAACTGTGTTAGGGTACTTATTCTAGGTTTTAGTTAGACGTGATTAAGTTAGTGTTTTGGCGCCCCTGAGTCACACGCCCCTCCTTTCCCCCTCTTTGTATAAGGCACTGCGTATAAATATCGCTACTTCATGTCAGGCGTTATTTGATTATGGTGGATTTTACTTCTGTTCCCCACGGCTTAAAACATTTGTAATGATGAACTAATAGTGATCTATGGTCACCGTCAACGTGTTAAAAAGTCATGCTCCTTCAGTGGCTACGGGAACTATTCTGGCCAATTCTAGACAATCTTTCGGCCCCTACGATGTTCGGAGGTTTCCTGGTTCATATCTCCGGGTTGGCTCCTCCCTTTACCAGATATTTGTTCTTCTAAAAAAAGTCTGGTAATGTTCAAAATTGAGCCGGTTCAGCCATACGAGCATTACATTGCTTCGGCTGACTCAAGGCACACAAAAATTAATTTAAAATACAAATTTAAAAGTAAAATACAGTAAGAAGCGACGTTTCGGGATTGTTCATCTCGTTTTCAAGTTCCCCCCCCCCAAAAAAAAAAAAACACGACACACTCGAATGGTTTCCTATCTCAAACACAAGTCAGCCAAGGGGAGTAAAAATTAAAAAGTTAAAAAAGTGGAGCCCACTTCTATCGTTACCACATGACCTACCTACGGACATGTTGGCAAAGACAGTTCCTTTAAATTCTATGAATTGGTCAGAAACAAAAACAACTTTTTCATGAAAGAGGCTTCTTTCTGATTGTGTTTTGGTACCATCATTGCATCCAGCCACTAGGGTTACTCTGGAGGATTACCACTTCCAGCGTGAATCCTCCAAAGGATAGTTTGTTCTGGTCTGTGAGGTCAGCGCTCCGTAAATAGCAAGGCAGTTGCTAAATGGCTAGGGTTAGTAGATCAAGAAAACTAGCTAGCCTCTAGCCTAAAGAGAGATTGGGTTGATGGCATTCTTCTTTTTAAAATTGGACCACATGTTCAAAAATAAAAAAATAAAATCACAGTAAATCTCAAGTAAATTTAGAAGACTTAATTTGTTTAACGGAATTCTCACCTCTCACTAGTCACAACCATTTTCCCCGCAAAACTACGTTTGAAAGTGTGTTTAAACTTTAAACACTGTTAAACTTTTAAATTGTTTAAATCTTATAAAGTAAAAAAAAAAATCCCCACATCCGCCTACGAAAAATCCGCCTTGCGTCGTTCACCCGTTGTTGATCAGTTGCTCTCCGCGTATTATTTTTTGAACCCGTGTGTCACGGCTTTAAGCTCTGAAATGAAATGGTATTGGTTTTCACGTTTGGTCACATTGTCGGTGCGGTACGCGGACACCTAGGCACTGGCACAATTAGGCACCTGGGCAAATAGGCACTGAGACGTGTAGACACTAGGCATCAAGTTTTTTAAATTGAGATGGATTGCTCTCAAATTGGTAGGGTGGGGGAGAAGAGTTAGCCATAAAATGTTAATAGCGATCAAAACTGCTAAAGATTTGTTGGAATCTCTATTACAGTAGCATCTCTGGTGTTACGTGTAAGCCGCATCGAGCGCGGTAGCGCAAGTGAGGCAGCGTTATTTAGCGCAATAATTCGCCACAAAATATGTCGAAAAAATAAAAAATTCCCCCAACGGTCCCACACAAATAAGTGTCCCACATTTAAAACAAACTGTAACATGCTATTTACGTATAGCAGGGCGCAATACGAGTGAACCCTCGTAGAGCGCCTTGCAGTTACATAAGCTGCTTGTGCGCCCTGCCAACTTCAGCCCAACTACTGAACTTGGCCGGACGCCAACAGCCGGGTATTAGGCCTGCACCATTGCTGACCAATGGCGCGCGCCTGAACTTGTTGGCTATTGCCTGAGGCAACTTCCGCCGTGCTGGCCCCACTATAAAACGTGGGACTTGGGCGTCCAGGAGGCAATTGGTGAGGGAGGAACAACTCGACAGGTTGGTCCTCCTAGAGCTAAGCGTTAGGGCTGACAGGCTGCAACTTTGTCAGTGCCTAATATGTGCTACTCTGTGTACAGACCCCTAGCTGTACATTAAGGTGTGAATTTGGCTCGAGTATATCTTGAAACCAATCGTCCACTCCCTGAGTAGTTACAAAACGATATAGAATTTGAGGGCAATCCTGCCCAATTATAAAAAAAAATAATAATTAAAAAAATTTAGTGCCTATTTCTCCGGTATCGATATGTCTGAGTACCTATTTGTGTGAATGCCTAAATTGGGGTGCCTATGAGCGCGGTGCCTGTGTGTTCTACATCCGTGTTGTCAGGGTGGTCGACTGGTTCGGCTGAATCTGTGACTTGCCAGAGATACCGAATTTTTCCTGTCCTTACTCCACCTTTGTGCAATTGGGAAGTGAAGGTTTCCGGAAATGCACTCGCGCTCAGGTCGATTGTGGCATGTAAAAGCTCCTGGGTGACTTTTTTGCCAAAAACGGAAGTGCTTTAGCACCATACCGATCAACTGCTGCCACTGGGGCATTTCTTTACTTCTTTGTGCTGCAATAACAGGCCCTGTCAGTACGGCTTAATGGTAGGACTTCGATCTTTGTTTCAAAGGTCACGAGTTCCATTCCCCACTCAGTCAGTCTGACATTTAAATCCAAAAGGCAACGTAAATAGGTTGTATCCGTATTTAGTTAACACTTATCGAGCCCATTTGGCTTTTTATCCTTTCTAACGAAGTCTGTAATGCGTCTTCAATTCATCTCCCTTTTATAAGAGTCATTCCTTTACCTCAACTTTAGTTGGGTTTTAGTCTCGGTAACGTTTTTATTTACATGATGTTCCTGGACGTTCACGTGACCCCCCGGTAAGTCGGGACGTTGTTTAAAAATCGCAGACGGACGACGCAAAAAGGGGCATTTTGTTTGGCGAAATGCGCACAGCATTTGGCCAGTTGTACGATAAGGAACTCTCATTAGCTAGCGCCATTCAAAATCAGTCGTAACTATAACTAACCCCCAACTTCACTCAACATTTGCACCAAATGCTTTCCCGGAAACCCCAACTCAGCTAAGCTAACCTCTTTCAGGTATACTTAACGGAACGTTGGGTAACCGAAAATAAACAACTATATAAGAAAAATAACAATAACAATATAAGGGCCGAGTCGTTCATCCACGACAAGAAGGATACTGGCACTAAAATGACAAAGTCATCGTACATTTACTTCCAAAATTGGTCCTCGATTATGATTCTATGCCATTTTCGGCGTTAACGTGTAATGCATCGCATGTGAGTAATGCAGGTTAATGGTTTCTGAATTTACTAGAAGAAACCAGCGCTTCAACAGATTTATATGAAAAAACCTATATAGCACTAATATAAACATTGGGTTATTTATAAAACTTTCGTCGTACCAACCATTGTAACATGCATGTTAAAAAAAATACTAAAACTTGATATTTCGTGGCTCATTGAAAAAGTTTTTTTTTTTTTTTTTGAAGTGGCAGAAATTTATCGCCAAATTTACCTTCGACGTACCAACCATTATAACGTGCATGGTAAAAAATAACA
>JAHWFP010011374.1:0-17314 GCA_023313725.1 Lithobius niger | reverse complement strand
ATATAAGTTCAAAAGGCAAGGTAAATAGGTTTGCATCTGTATTTAGTCAATGTTTATATTGGTGCCCATGAATCTTTTTTTTTCTATATGGATGGTTTCCGAAGCGTTCTTTTTTTTTTTGCAGGTTGTGCGAGGCAGGTTGTACGAGGTGCTACGTAGTATTAACTTCACTTTGCCCTACCCTCTCGAATGCCTAGATTCCATCCGAGGATTTCTTGCCGCTTCCTTTCCTGAGCACACTGATAGCTTTATCTTGTCTTGCAATCGATCAAGGGACAGTAAAACACGGAACACTGCTACGACAGACATTATAAAATAAACTGCTTTCCTGGCTGGGGCCTTTCTTTATCGTAAAACAGGGCACACACGCACGCAACACTGCAGAAGCATAGCCCACACTCGTACTATCAGCACAAAGAAAACTACAAAAAAAAAAAAAGAAACTTAAAAAAAAAACGAGATGCCAGCACAAAGATCGCAGGCACTGAAAAAATTCTATTACAGACACTATCGCATGTGATATTCCTGCTTGCTTTAGTTGGTACAAGGCGGGGTAAAGAAACACTTGTGTTTTTTTAGTCTGTTTTTTTTTTTTTTTTTTTACTTTTATTATTATATTTTCATTTACGTGTTTTTTCACTCTCAGTTTCGGAGTATACGTTTATTCTACAGTCGTAGGCTCGCTTTTCAGTTAGCCCCAATATTAAATCAAGATGGACCCAAGCCCCAAAACAGGGCTGCAGCCTCCGGTCTAAAACTTCAAGGGTTCAATTCCCCACTAAGGCAGCCTAAAATTTATGTTCAAAAGGATATGGATATAGGTTTGCCTCTGTATTTATCTCTCACTAACCGAGTCCACTGGGCTTTCCGTCCTGTATAACCCAAGATAACATCTAGATTTTGGGGTTTGTTTAACATTTCTGCAATGATTGGCGCAGTGGTACCCGGACCACTGCACTGTGACTGAGGTTGGCGCTAATAACCTAGCTGTCGACGCGTCATTAAGCCTCATTAAGTCATGCAGGGCGAAAAAAAAACCCTCCAAGATGCAGGAGGAGAAGGTACAGATCTATGATAAGATCTATCGTTTGGGGTTTGTGTAACACCTCTGTAATGTGTAGCGCAGTGGCATCTGGACCACTGCACTGTGACTGAGGTTGGCGCTAATTACCTAGCTTGTGAAGCCCCACTAAGCCCCCCCCCCCCAAGATAAATTCGTACAGACACCGGTTTAGTAATGTACATAGAACTAACGAGTTCTGGCATTAGGGGGGGAATTGAGGCTTAATGGCGCGTCGACAGCTTGGTCATTACCGCTTCTGGCATTAAGCGGTTCGGTGAATACCAACAAACCTTTGCCACAAAATTGTGGTTTTTATTTTTATTTTTATTTTTGTGCTTTTTCGCCATCATTTCAAAAGTAAACATGCATTCATGCGTTTATCTACGTTGTTTTTTTTTTCTTCGTACTCGCGCTAAGATCGTTTGTTTTCCTACTCGACCTAAGATACGCTCTTTTACGCAGATACCAACTCAATAATTTGAGCAAACGGGATCTTTCGAATTACACGCACAGAGGCAGACACTCAGCCAGCTGCAGAAAATGGTGCTCATAACTTATTCAGGAAAGAATGTTGTCGCAATGTGTTTGCCCTGGATTCCCCTGAAATTGCTTCCAGCTTTTAATTATTTCGGAGTATGTCTCTGTGTGGTATTAACACAAGTGAAAAAAAGACGAAGTGGTTGTTTAGAGGGCTTTACTCTGCTGCCTTGAATTTAACTCTGTCACGAACAACTGTTTTCTTTTCTTTTTTCTTTATTTTTTTTTTTTAGTTTTATCTAGGTCTTTCCTAAATTTAATGAACTTGCAAACGGTAATTGATAACAAGAAGAAAGAAAGAAAGAAAAAACAAATCATTCCTAGACGGGTCTGTCTGTGTATTTTGAATTATGCGAAATGAGATCGCAACCCAAGAGAATTAAAAGTTGTGAATAATGAACCCCATCTTGTGTTTCCACCTCGTACAAGCGAAATGAAAACTGGCAGAAGAAAAATGATTGTCCTACTGCTCAAGGAGCAAATCAAATCAGAAAATAATCAACCGAAAGCACAACAACACAAATCAAATTGCCCTGAAGAAAAATCTAATTTTAAAACCATTCAATTCTGAATTTAAGTTTAAAGCTTATTTGCCGTTATTGATCAAGGATCGGCAACGGAAGTAGACCCAAATAATTACCTGTGGTTATTTCGTTCATTCATTCATTTCGTTCGGCTAGCAGTTTTTTTCCCCCTTCCTTTCTACTGTTAGCGGTATCCACGGTCAGTAAAATATAGAATAGTGGAAATGTTCAGATAAAGTGTTGTACATATTGTGTTGTATTGTATTGTATTGTATTTTATTGCAGGAGAGGACAGAAATCTTCCGTTTCATTCGATTCGATTTGATTTCTATCCTATCCTGGTTCTGAGGGGTGCTAACTAGAAAAGACGGACTTGGAAAATGTAGGGTCGACACGTCAGTTTTTTGTGGACCACCCTGTATTAACCGCATAACAGGCCTATCGTGTTAAAAAAGCCGTCACATTAAGATATATAATGTATGATTTGGTTTTTTTTTTTAGAAGAAGTTTAGTTCTGCCGAAACTGATTATAAACTTTGATTATAACCTGATTACAAAATCCTGATTGGATACTCAAGATGGCGGCCCCCAGTTTTTGACTTGAGTTTCGCTCGCTTTTTCATCCTATTTTTCCTGTTTGTGATCAAGGCCGAAATATTACGGCTGAAAATTAAAATCAAGTGTGTTTTCTTGCATTTGTGGTTTACCACGTCTGTCAGAGACGACTTTACTGTGTGATTACAAACTCTTTACAAAAGCAGAAAATTGTAATTGATATTTTCAATGCTGCAGCGATAGGTGCCCTTTCTGGTCCTCTCGAAGGGACCTCAGCCATGTTCCCTCGGACGCCTTTCCAACTCTTGTCTGAAGTTACACTCTTTTTGGCAAGTGTTGTGGGACAGGGGCAAGACAGCAATAAGTTGCGGGCTGTTAAGGCACTGTCGGGGAATGGCATTCGGGTTGTCGCCGCAGTTGCAGAAGAGGTGGTGTTGGCCCGTTTACGGATTGGTCACGCCAAACTTACTCATTGCTCCCTTTGGTGGGGGGGCGGGGGCGGGGGTTATCTCTCCTGAATGCGATTGGTGTCGACGGCCACTTACGGTCCGTCACTTACTTGTTGATTGTCACCATCTTGAAAAGGTGTTCGTTGCCGTTTCCTTCTGTCACGAGACTTAGCGCATCAATTGGTCGAGAAGTCTGTCCTCCTGTCCGGGTTTTTTTTTTTTTTAATTTTTGGAGGAGGTGCAGATCTACGATAAGATCTAGATTTGAGGTTTGTTTAACATCTCTGTAATGTGTGGCGCAGTGGTAACCCGGACCACTGCACTGTGACTGAGGTTAGCGCTAATGACCTTGCTGTCGACGCGCTAGTAAGCCTCAATTCCCCCACCACCACCACCATCTTTTACTCCCTCCCTCCCTAATATTTTCAAGACTTACATTAGGTCGGTAATTGTTCATTTCAGGTTTCACATTCCATGTTCAGTTAGAAAGTAGCTTGAAACCAGTTAAGCTTCGGTTTTTTTTGTTTCGCATTAACCCTCCAGCGGAAAAGCCATCTCATCCATATTGTAAAAAAAAAAAAAAAAAAAAAAAACAGAATACAAAATACAATGCATGCTTTGTGAAGGGTCCCGGGCACCCTGAACAAAGCGTGCAAGTATACAGCCCATTCATTAGCATCGTCGCATCCGGACCAAGAAAATGCTGGTTCGAATCCCACGAGTGGCACAAGTGGTACTTAAAAAAAAAAAGGTACCTGATTAATTCATGCAGTAGAGGGCTAAGTCCCTACCACCAGTGATTTAATAATAATAATAATAATGTTTGTTGTGAAGACAACTGGCCTAGAAAGGGTCCAGGGACCACTAACAGCCAGCTTTATGATAAAAGACACAGGATTTTTATGTTAAGTGCAATGCTCAGGCCTTTTCAGAAAAGCTGTCAAGTTTGCCATATCAAGTAAACTTTTGAAGGTATTTACGGAGGAGCTGGAATTCCCCGTATGGCAAAGAAATTCTGTCTACAATTTAGTTTCTATTTGAGATGACAAGCTTATAACTGTTACCCCCTTGTTCGTGTTACAGTGCTGATTTCTAAGAATGGAAGATCCATTTGGAGTTAATTGTGAAGAATTTTATGGGTTAAGATTAAATCCGTTTTGAATCTACGGAGCTCCAGGGAGTCAAGCTTCAGATGCTTGAGACGCGTAACCATAAGACGTATTTTTCATGCACGGTAGAGACTTTGTGAAGCGTTTCTGAATTGACCCAATGCGGTCAATATTCTTAAGCAAGTGGGGTGGGGGGGGGGAGCAGACAGGGCTAGCATACTCCAGAAGTGGACGGACATATACTTTATAATTTTCCTTGCCTTACACTCCATTTCTCCAATTTTGTGACTTGAAACATCGTATCATCATATGCGTACACAAATGATCTCGATCGTGGCATGGCAGTAACGTCGTGTAATATACGCCGGTCTAGCTGGTTCCCGCATACCTGAGCGAAATACTGTAATGTACCGACTGCCCCCTGCTTCCTCCTGCGAACTCCCCTGCGGCCTACCCAGTTGTATGGTCTAATTTTCCCCCATGCTCCCCCCCCCCCCCCCGTTAACTCCTTTCCCGTCCCGCACCGCCTCCCCCGTCCCAGAACCGGATTCCCCTATTGAGTGGTCTGAATATCCCCATACCTGCTCCCCCTCCATTTTACCCATGCTGATTTGTTTTGTTATGGAAGTAAATGTCTTTTTTCAATGGAGGACGCTCATTTGCCCGTTTCTCCGTTCTGATACCAAGCGCAATAAACCCAACAACGGTTGTGCATGTAATGATTGTTACTGAACCAACTTTGAAATTCTTCAAGTCTGCTCTAAGACGTAGCATTATTAAAGCAATATTTCGATTGTTACTGATTGTTACAGGCCACACCCGTTTGTTTGTCATTGTCGGTCGCTCGCCCTCTTTCATTACAGTGCATAATGATGAATTTGCTTGGCAATTTTCAGTATAAGGGCACGCTGAGACTTTTTTTTTTTTGCCTATCACTGACCATTTTTGGCACCTTTCTTGACTATTCCTGGCCTTCTTTTTGCCCTTTCTAGGGCTCTCGGCCCTTTCGCTTTGCTGCGAACAGCATTTATCAGTGCACAAAAGCAAAATAGGGCATGCTTTTGTCTTCAAAAAGGACAAAAAAAGATTTTTTTTTTCCAAAATGGCGGGGGCAATTTCTCTCTCCCTCCCTGTGTATAACACTGTGGCATGGTACAATTTTAAAACCTTTAGATATGGTAACCTTTTTAGTGCCACGTCGTTTCGCTAATAGTCCATTCGGTGCGCAGGTGTAATTTGTTAGGTGTTGCTGCAGCTTAAGGTATGGTCGGTCGGCCAACATTGACCTGTTTGTAATCAATGGAAAATGAGTGGGAGTTGAGCGCCCTCTCGATTAAAGCTGATGATGCACCGGGCAGAGAACGGAGGGGAAGAGGGGGTGGAGGGTGAAGAAGTAATGAAATCGCGTCTTTTCTCGTGGATTTGACGTCCAACGTGACTGTAGCAGACAGCATAAATCAAAGCTGGAGTCTGCTAGAGTAATAGATCACGACACAATCTAATCTAAGCAAGACGAGCTAGAGCTGGATTGTTGAACGCCGTCACGGAATCTGTCGTCAACATACGTCGCACTGCCCGACTGGGTGAATTGTGTTCACTGATGGAGGCACTTGAAGCTTTCCTGAAGGCTTCTGTGATTGGTTTTAGTCTTCTGTACAGCCGTACCGGCTGACAAGACTATTGTAACGACTTTGTCCGTCCGTTCTTCCGTCGCTTTTTGCAACCTCGCAACGGTACCAGAAAGACACGACCACGGTTTATAACGTTAGATCCAGTTTCAGAAGTTAGTTAAGTAACATGGCAAATTAAAAGGACGTTACTTCCTTATAGCTGATAAGACTTCTTCGACTTAACCTAATTAAACAATAACATTTGATCGTCGAATTGAAATCTTAAGGATAACACGCAGCCGTAAAAAAAAAAAGGATTTTAGCTTGGTTTAAAATAGTCTCGTCACATTGTTGCATGAATGAATAGGCTTACCGTTGAACCAAATTCTCCATTAGGTCTATCTGCTACTTACGAAATTAAAACTGCAGTTAAAAAAATTGGGCCTAAAAAATGAAAATTAGGCCTTATTACGTTACCACGGCAACATCAAGTTGCTACGAGTCGCTGCTGGCTTTATCAACAGCGTCTCTCCCGTTACTCTCTTACTACCTCTGGTCTGTATAGGCCACGTTGCGCGTTACGTTGTAACACTGTAACTGTGTACCCGGGAACGCATCATGTTTCAAAAATGAGTAGGCTTACAATAGAATCTAAATCTTCGTTAGCTGCTACTTACGAAATTAAAGTTGTAGGTAAAAATTAAGCCTAAAGGCTGACAATTACGCCTAAAATGTAAAATAAGCTTAAAAGCTAACACATTTCTAACCGGCAATTTTGATAGGTTACTGCTTTTAGATTATATAATAGAGATAGCTGTTCGAATGCGTGAGAGAGGTGTGCGCCTCACCATTGGTAGTGGCGGAACTGCCAGAAGACCGGTTGCGACCAGGTAGTCGCTGTAGCCGCTTGTTAATTTATAAGGTTAATTCTGGTTGCCCTAAAAGCATTTTACTGACAGAACCTTTCATTCTAACTGCGGTTAGTTAGGTGAAAACTTGCAACATTTAATGTTTATTTTATAGCTTAGTGAATTATTAAGGAAATCGTAATAATAGGATCCAAATATTCCTATTTGCTTGAAAAAAATACGAATTTTGAAAAACGAAATGCATTCCAACTATAGAAGTGCCTATTTGAATCAAAGCGTGAATGGGTGTAAAAATAAATACGTATTGAATTCAAAAAGTTCAACTCAAAGACAGTTATCATGGCTTGCTTGGTCATTCACCTAATTATAGTGTCCGTGGCCCATCTTGATTCCGTCCCAGAATGGACACAAATAATCGATTGCGTGTTTTTGGTAGCAGAGTGCCTTGTTGATATCCAAAATAGGTACAAAAACAATGGCGACCGTCGCTTAAAGCCTCCCCCTCCAGGAAGACGTCGCCGATCACAAAATACGTCCAGGACTCAAGATACACAACACACATGTTTACCTGAAACCAATTATCTACTGCGAGAGTATACGGCCTCATCCAGGTTGCCTTGTGTGGGTTTCCCACCTTGTAATTTTAGATTTTGTATATTTCTTGTGACCAAGCACTAATATACTTTGTCGAAAATTAAATGCTGCTCTTGTTGTATAGCCTTTTCAACGTTTATCTCTTTAAAATAACTTAAATACATATATATCTTTTTTTTTAGACGATAATATTTTGAAAGTTTCCCAGGTTCCTGTTCCTCGTTTTCTTTCTATCTGGTAATTCAGTTTAAAAAAAAAAACAGTTTTCCACGTACGGAGAAAACAAAATTCTATTTTATTTTTCGTTTTTTAACACATAAATAACGAAAAATTAAATAGAATTTTTCTGCGTACGGAAAACTGGTTTTAAAAATCGGAGTCAGGGCGCATTTACGCAACGATTCGCCTGTGAGTTCTCGCAGCTAGAAGCTAGAAATTGTCTGAAATTCCAAGATGGCAGCGGTTTTAGCTCTGCCAGCTCGCAACGAAACGAGTCAATAATTTAGTTTAGAAGCGATTGGGAAAGTGGTTTCGTGTAAGAGGGGTTCGTTATCTTACTGTCTCGAATTATAAGACTACAAGCATTTTCCTCAAACGATGTCGGATTTAGTTAATCCAAGGCAACGACACCTTTGTCAACGCGATTAAATTTCAGCTGCGCGAATTCAAAGGGTAGTCGTTGCGCAATCGCGCTCTTACCTGCTAAAAAAGAATAAGGAGCGAGAACTTAGCAAACTTTGTAAATATTATACTCAACCATAAGATATGTAATGTGAAAGCAACCCACCTTGTACGACTAAAAAATTGGGTTGACGCATCAGTCTGAATCTTCCACATCTCAATCTAGCGGTTTCGCTAGATTCATAAAGCTGGTTTACTGTCTACTTTATTTTCTAGTGTACGATTTTCTTTTGATAGCTTGCTCCCAGTTTGTTCTTGTTTGTGTTTACACCGATTTTGGTCTATTTCTTCCTACTTCAAGCATTATGAGCGAGTATTGATTAGTATCCCTTCGCCATTGCCTATGACCGAGCAGGTTACGTCGAAAGCAGCCGTGGTCCTGGGTGTGACCTTAATGCTCTGCGTTCAATGATTTATCTTTATTTTAAAGCAAAAGGACGAGTTCCCAAATCGGTAAAGGTCGTATGGCAATGATCTACCGGTGGGCTGGTTCACCATTTTGAATCGCGGTCGTGTCAGTTGAGAGAAGGTTTTCGCTTGATGCGTCGTTTCCAATTACATTTACACTATTTACAGCGATCTGTAATAGTAGGTGTCGGCAACTAGAGAGCATCGTCAAGTGACGTCATATTGGCTACGAGACTCCATTTGGAGGTAATAGCTACAAGGTGCACCAGATTAAAATGTAAGGGAAAAAACGGCACTTCTAGTCAAGACAGTGCTTTGAGAGCGGTTTTCTTAGGCTTAAAACAACGTTGTTTTCTCCAACAACAAAAATCGCGCGTTATAGGCTTAAGAAATCCAGTCTAATAGCATTGGCTTCAGTAAGACGAACTTCTTTTTACCCTCCAGTGCTCCTTGCAGCTAACCCAGTTACTGGCTCTACCATAGAGTTATATACAATAATACTACGTCATGTCACTGCCCTATACAGCATTTTGAAGGCCCAAGCGGTAGATGTTCAGTGAAAGGAACCACCATCGCATGGTTTGTTTTTTGCCGCAGGAGGGAGGAAACCGGAGACCCCGGAGGAAACCATCGTGCAACAGGCGGGAATCAAGCGGAGAAAAACCCCTACATATACATTTCCCTTCACCAAGATCGAACCTGGGTCTGTAAGAAGCTAGAGATCTGTATCTGGGGCCAATATGCCCACCTGTGACCGTTTATTTCTATTAAATAATTAGACTATCAAATGATTGAATTTCTCAGTCTTAAAAAAATCGCCATGAATTCGTGAAGGTGACCGCACTAACAAAGGCTTGTCATTATTTGGAAAAGGTCAGACTTTTTTTTACTACATACAGAATTTGTAGGAGCTTTAATTTGTTTATAACAGAGACACTTGGCAAAGATATTGGGTGTTGGTAGTGTTGGCATGTTCATTTATGAACATCGCCATATTGGGTGCAATTTAATACCTTACAGTGACTTCAGGAGCAGCTGGCCTTGACACTCTTATTCAAAGGAAGTTATCTGCTTTCTGAGCAGGAGCACTTTTGTACTTCCTGATCCAGGAGATTCCAATACTTTCTGGCTGTAGGAAATGGATTCCTAAGAAACCGTTTCTAATAGCAACCAGCAAATATTTAATGAGGAGCAGAAACACAAATTCTTGACTTCTTTTGGCTGGTTGCCAGGCTGCACGTCGCCCTTGTTTTGATAGATGTATCTCTAATTTCTGCTGTAGTTTTTCTTGTAATTTTCAAACTGATTAAACAGTTCTAATGTTCAAGCTTTAATACTTTTATCAACGTTTCACGGATTTTATTAGACAGTGCCCTCTAACAGGTTGGGTTTAATACTTTCCTTAACGTCCCAGTTTATGGCAAAGCACAACATCGAACTAAGCAACGTGGTCACTTAAATAAGACAGATCAGTTCATTAAATTTACATTCATCTGATCCCACACTCCTCAGAGACCAGCCATTATTTATGGCCGGGGAGAAGGGCGGAGGAAACGAAAATGTGACCACCAAGCTTTAGATGACCCCCCCCCCCCCCCCCCCCCCTTCAAAACCCTGAAAAAAAATGTTGGTATTCCTTCAAGGTCCAGAATAATGTGAAACCCTCACATACAAAAATGCCCTTTTTGTACGCCTATTGAAAGTGTATATCTAGACACACGCTGGTGTGTCACGCCAAGTTAGGCAACAAACATCGCTATAGTCATCACATCAATTCAATTGTTCGAGGTTGTAAACCATTGTAGCGCGACGCCATTGCGTCAGTGTCTTATATCTTATATCATAGTTGGGCATATTTCAGGTACTTGGAGAAAATTAATAATGCGGTACAAAAGCTTAAATTGTGTTAAATTAAGAGCAATGACCCACCTCACAAAAATTAACTCGTGTAGGAATGCCAGCTAAGCTGCTTTCAATGCAAAATCTGACCCTCAATAACGTTGAAAATGCGTAACTAGCTAGCTCTAGCTAGCTAATTCTAGTCCGCTCACCCCCATGTTAATTTCCATCGGGTGATTATTCATCGATCCGAGAAAACGGGAAGGCTTCCAGCTATGAAATTGGACAAATGGCTGCAGTACGATACGAACTGCGTACCTTTTATGGTGTGGAGCCCAGGGGTGTAACGAGGATGGCGTGGGATGGCGCGTAAGTACGAAATATTGTTATAACCATTGTTAGTACTGTCGGCTCGTCTCTCATTGGACAGCCAAAGTTCGGACAATGACAACGTGTATACTGATTTGACTTATTCATACGAGAGCACTACATGGGCTTAACCCCTTACGCTCTACTCTACGAGCTAACTAACTTACTAACTAACAAAAGTCCATCGCTTGCTTCTTGCTACCTAGCTGCAACCACACATCACACCCCATTCAATACCACACCAAAAACACCACGTGTATACTGACGTGAGTGTCTAGACACACACTAGTGTAGCACGATAAATCTAATCAACGTTGCCAAAGTAATTGTATTCACGTCCAATTCACGAAAAATAAACCAACTCTAAAAACAAAGCAAAATAAACAGCCAAAAACTGGTGAAGAGGCCACCAAGTTAAGAGTGGTTCGGCCCTTCAAAGAGTGATATCAACACACGAAAACTAAAGAAATAAAACAAATTGCAACAAAATTAAAACCAAACCAAAAACCTATAAACAGGTGACCAAGTAGAGAATGGTTCTGCCTATAGGCAAAAAGTAGTATCAAATTGTTGAAAACCAATTTCTTGTTGACGTGCCACTTTCTTACACATCTGCACGGTAGTGGAGTTGAGTCTAATACACAATTTAAAAAAAAAAGACTGATATCATATCAAAAACCAAAATTGGTAAAAGGAGCCGCCAAGTTCCGAATGGTTCGTACCTTCAAAGGAGTGATATCAACACACTAAAACATTCGCCAAATTAATCGCACCGAATAATACTTTGGACGTTAAATGAAAACTTGAACATTGCTACCGAAAGTAGCAATGTTCTAGTTTTCATTTAACTTTCGAACTATTAAGCGGGGCGATTACCTTGGCGAATGTTTTGGTGTGTTGATATCACTCCTTTGAAGGGCCGAATCATTCGGAACTTGGCCGCCCCTTTTACCAGTTTTGGTTTTTGATATGATATTTGATTTACTGTACGAAAATTATGTAAATAGCACTTCGCACTGACAAGTTATCAGTAGAAGTAAGGAGAACGTGTCTCGTTTTTATCTAAAGGACAAGGTTGAGTTAAAAATGTGTTCTATAAAACACCGATGTTAATTACTACCGTCTTTAATCGAGTTTCATAATAAGTATGATGAACGCACTGTTTTCTTGTATGTCAACATCCCTAACATAGTCAGAATCTGAAAGAGAAGTCAAGGAAACTTCTAGAAGGAACAAAGAAGGCAGGACTTTTCTAGAAGAGTTTTCCCAGAAACTGCACTAGTTAGCATTAATACTCATAGTCTCAAAACCATGTAAACACTCTCATCACGCGTGGTCTGAGTTTTTAGAAATTTTAACTGCTGAAAGTGTTATTTTGAAGGTCCAAAAATTACTACCCCCCCCCCCTCCCATGACGGGGCCTAAAAAAATGTGTGACCAAACATGAAGGAAAGCCAGGATGTATGACTCCCTCTGTATACGGTCCAAAAAATCCATTACTTCCCCATTTCCTCCGTCCCTCCCGTACGATAAATAATGACTGATCCCTTACCCTAAAAACTTGTCCAAATATAGTAGAATATGTTATCAACTTTGTGATATTATTCCGTTCAACGTATGTCAGATGTTTGGAAAGCTTACGAAATGCACAAATAATAAATAACTCTACCTGAAAATTATTAATTTTGCCCTTCATGCCTTTCCTACGATCAATCTGGACAATTATAGTGCGCTCCCTAACATTTATTCGGCCCTATGGGACATTGGGACAGTTCGGTGATTTTAGACTCCATCCTGAATCAAATTTCCACAACGCCTGACGTAAAGTGTAGGTAAGAAGCAAAAAATTTAGACACAAGGCAAGTTTCTGATAGAGGTATTGCACTGAGTAGTACGTAATACAAAATCATCCTAAAACCTACATAATTGTACAATAAGTTTCCATACTGTGTTCCTCGTTTCTTAATTATTTACCTCTAGTAATCTTCGAGGCTTTTACGCCACACTACTAATATAATGTAAACCTATTCCTCATAGTGTGTTTCTGTCTTTCATTGTTCCAAATGTTTGGCGGCAGAAATTGGGTGCAGCTTCCGCATCAAATACCAGAGGTTGATGTAATATTTATGAACGACGCTCATTTTAAATATGAAACCCGCCTCCCCCCCACCCCTTAACAAAATAAGCTCTCTCCACGATGATTATAATGAAGGTCGGGGTAATGATAATGACGATGATGATGATTGCAGCTTCAAGTTCCGTATTGCTAAGTCACCAATCTCTGGTAAATAGAGCGTGGTGGGGTGATATCTGGTGCCTGGTTGGTTGGCGCCTCCTTTGCCAACCAACTTGTTGTATAGCTCACCAACTGCAAAAGTTAACATCATCTATCTCACAATTCGAGGATTATTGCTATTGTCTTTTCGGGTTGTCACCCCCTGAAGCTAGATGTCTCTGTCCGCAGCTAGAGAGAGAGAGAGAGTGGGAGAGATTGAACGTGTGTGGTAGAAAGTGGCTGAGGGCAAATGTGTGATTCCAAAGCATTAATCAGTGGCGTCGTTATCTTTTGCTTCTAAAGTTATGATGAGGCAAATGTCAGCGCGAGGCTCTTCCTGTTTCTGCAATCAACCAAGTCCGCCGTTCGTGCGCCATCTTGACAGCCGATATCTGGCGAGCAGAATGGAGAAATGAACGATTGGTTTGAAACGTACACGCAACACAACGCCAACGAATGCACACACAGTCGCGCGCGCACACACACACACACACACACACACAGCACGCGCTCGTGAGGCCCCGTGTATGCATATAATGCTCGTTAACAAGTTGCGATAAGAACCCGAATGAGTTATCATCAATTTAAACCAAATTTTGTTGATGAGGCAACAGACCAATTTGGTATAGGAGGGTCACGGGAAACAGAAGAAGGAAGGTCTAACAGGAACCAATCTTTTGAATATTAATTCAATAGCAGTCGTCACTTTGCCAATAAGACCTGAGAAAGCGCTCAACCTTTGGAAATTTCTACTCGCTATATAGCCAACACATCTTAGGGCGCGTTTACGCAAGGTCAATTTTCTCGCTTACTAGCTTTTACTTGGTCAATACTAAATCTCCTGTCTGCTTCTCGCCTGTACCGGAGAATGCGGCCTTCCAGTTGTCTATACGTAACAACCATGGCAACAAGGTGGATGCGAGTCTTCTCCTCGTGCCTCGCGACACGACTTACGATGCCTGCAACATGACAGCGTCGATTTATGACAAGAAAACATTTTTTACTGAAGTACAAGACGACGAACTGATTTCTGAATGCCGGCATTCGATGGTTTGTCTTCGATTCGATATCCCCGAAAATGGAAGCCGTGTTGGATTTTGAATTCTCGCTGCGAGCAGCTATTTATTCTGCCGTCGTCTGATCAATGCCAGAAGTCGATCTTTGTATGCGAGAAGAGCAATTTTCGGAAATAACGTGAGATGACAACAATGTTGTAGCAATGTTCAAAATTACTCCCGCACTTTGTTCTTTATCCGTGTTGTTATTTATAATACATTTAATATGTTATCTGTTACCGCATTCATTTAGTAGAAACGGAAAACTAAATAACGGTTGAGTATAGCGTTCGGCGATGGAGAAGGTCTTGTTGCGTAAACGCACCCTTACAGGATAAATAAATTTTAAAATTATTACATTTATGATACTGCAACAGTGCTGTTTCATAAATACATTCTGCAATAATATTACAGTTTCCTTAACACCAGTATTATTGCAGAAAAAAAACGTACTGGAGCCATGGTAAGACCGCAAACACCGAAACTGTAGCTTATACGGGTTTCCGAGATATTTCCGAGATGTCCGAGATGTTTCCGAAATATTTGAATGTCAGTCTCTGCTGCTAGTCGCCTTCTTGGCGAGTAGGGCTAAAGTTAAAGTCACCGATTATTGGGTTTCATTCGCCAACTGACAAATGGCGATCGATACTGGAGAGTGTTGATAGGGATTAACGGACGCGGTTACTTGTGTGCGCTCAACAAGAATTGCACTGCAGCATAGGTCCGACGTTTACCTTAACGATTTTTGTGATTCAGAATATGTTTAAACTGACTTCAAGCCGAATTTGATTGTTTATTAATTCTTGGCCTTGACAAAATCTTGATTGTGTTAGATTAAGATTTTTTGCCTAACACAATTAATTTTTTTACATTTAACATTTTTGAAATTTGCTTTGTTTTATTTTGCTTCAACAGAAGGGACATCTCGAAGTTTTACTGCCATCGATCTGCACAGCAGATTAGTAAATTACACAGGTTAATAAAATAGTTTGTTCCTTGTGGCATCAAAGACATGCTCGTTATGGGAACAGGCGTTAGGTTGGTGCCATTGACATAGCTGTCGACACGCCATTAAGCCTCACACCCCTTCCCCCAGCACCTAACAGTTACGAAATATTTGTGGCAGTAGTTTCGAACATTCGAAAACATAGTTTGAAACCTTACAATCGTAGATAGGCATACCGCGAAATAAAAACACTACGAGAAAGTTATTAGCCCACTGATGATCTGGACAACAAAAAATGTACTACGTAACTACACGTGCATTCTTAAAAAAAAAAAAAAACTTCTCATGAAGGTTCAACCAATTGTCGTCAGTTAGAATTCAGACTGATAACTGAAAAAGAAACATTGCGCCGGTCCGAACAGAAAACCGTATCTCTTCAGTCGTAGTATTTTAATTTTCAGTCCAAATAGAATGTTTTTTTAAATTGCTACAAAACAAGCAATACAATAAATACAATGCTTAAAGGGGTATTTTTCCCAGTGCCATTTTTTTTTTTTTTTTTACAATCTGTTTAGTTAGTATAGCATTAGAATGCCAAGCACAAGGCTAACAGATGCACTGCCCAACACACGGGCATTTCCGATACAATTCCCATCTCCCACTCTCAGTCTGTCGCTTTGGCCTGAACGATACGTACCGTGTGAACATAAAAAACCATGTCCTTTGTGCGTGACGTCAAAATTTAAGACTACTTGCCGCAGAGATGACCACGCAGAGCTAAATTGTTGGCGTCGGGGTTATTACAGTACGCATCTTTTTTGCCGTGAAACTTTGCTTGGTAATGTAAGATATTTCAGTCATCCAGTTTATTTACTGTGTTTGTGGAAATGTATTATTGCAAATTTTATTTTTTGGGGTACTTCAACCTATCCATCCTTCGTACTAGGACGATTCCATTTGACGATAATTTGTTGGAATCTCAAATTCGTTTTGCTCTTGCACAGTGATTTCTTCAGACTAAATAACCTGTTTACAATGCAACAGTACCTATAGAGTAGCGTCATGTGACGTCATATTGGCTACAAGAGAGATAGCTGCAAGGGGCACTAGATTAAAATGGAGGGTTAATCAACGGCACTTCTAGTCAAGGCAGTGCTTTGAGAGCGGATTTCATAGGCTTAAAAAACGTTGTTTTCTATCAATCAATCCCTTATGCTGCTAGGTTGTAATTGGAAAATAAATATTCCACTTGCTTAAAAATCTCAGCAATTGCCAACAAATCGACAAAAATCGAGCATTATAGGCCTAAGAAATCCACTCTTAACGGCATTGTCTTCAGTAAGACGCCCTTCTTTTCCCCCTCCAGTGACCCTTGCAGCTACCCCAGTTACTGGCTCCAGCATAGAGTTATATACAATAATACAACGTTGTGTCACTGCCCTATAGTGTCACCATGTAAGGAATCAAACGGTATCGATGTTGCGAGTTTCCAGGCATCAAACGAGCTTTAAATCGCTAGCATAAAATTATTAAAGAACGCAAACAAAATCAAATCCTTCCTATACTTACACTGAAAATGACTCCGGATTAACTTCCTTCCTTATTTTTACATATTAGCGTCAATGGAAGAAGCCCTCACCATAAGGCGGATCTTGCATTCGCGATATAATTAGCTCGTGGGTTCCATAGAGATTACCCAGATACACACTCTCCATGGAGTGGAAAATGTCAAAGATAAACGCGGGATATCTGCTATAGACCCGGTTTTATTCAAAACAAGTTGTTTACCGCACGGTGTGGCTTGTAACCTTCATATTCATTGACAACGGCGACGAAAACTTACGAGCACTTAACGATTATCAGGCCGCATTTAAGCAACGACTAGCCTTTGCATTCTCGCAGCTAGAAGCTAGAAATCGTGTGAAATTCCAACATGGCGGCGGTTTTAGTTATGTCGACTCGCAATGAAAACACTTAATAATGCGAGTTCAGAAGCGACTGTGTAAATTTCGTCAGGACGAATTCTTTATCGTATTGTCGTGGATTGTGAGACTGCAAGCATTTACTCAAATGATGTCGGATTTAGCTAATCCAGATAGCGTTGTTACCATGGCAACGACCACTTTGCCAATTCTCGCTGCGAGAATGCAAAAGCGAGTTGTTGCGTAAACCCGCCCTCAGTGTCTCTTGTCGAAATAGTAAAGAGAGAGAAGCCTAATTCAAGCCAATGGACTGAAACCTGTGCAAGTGGAAAGTTAAAAGGCTAAAGCGAGAGAAAAGACTTACAAACTAGATACTTAGGTGGTAAATTTGTGGCTTCTGTCAAACCGGCTAGGATTTACTTCTCTGTCCGTGAATGACCTTATTCAGCACGTCCACTGAACGTTCCTTAACTACCTCATAATTATTTAAATGGTTAGTACCAACTAGC
>JAHWFP010011373.1:0-10743 GCA_023313725.1 Lithobius niger | reverse complement strand
TAACAAACCCCAAATCTAGGTCTTTCACACATCTGTACCTCCTAAAATAATGTAAAAATCGGGTACAGGAGGACGGACTTTTCACCGAGTTGGTTGTGGAATCTTGTACTCTTGAAACCTTGTCTGGGAATAACGTGCTCTTGCACGTTCGTCTTGTAATCCTTTAGTCTTTAACCATATATTGGAAGACTTTACAACCACACCTTTATCTTGGAATATTGTACTTTTTTACTTTTCCCTTTGAATTTGTTACTCTGGAAACTATCTTGAAATCTGGTACTCTGAGATCTGGCGTGGAATATTGTTATTTTGTCTTTTGTCATGGAATCTATGAAACCATATTTTGAAATATCGCATTCTTCTATCTTGGCTCAGACTATTGTACTCTTGGATCTTTGTCTTAAAAGCTTGAACATTGTTTTGAAATAATTAGAAACTTTTGTCTTCGGATGTTATTGTTAAAACTTGGCCTTGGAATATTTGTGAAACTGCTTTTTTGTCTTGAATTGAAACTTAGTCTTGAATGGTTGTACTCTTAAATCTTTGTCTTAGAAAACTATTCTCTTGAAACCTAAACATGGAGTAGTAACGAATGTACCTTTTCCGAGGAATCTGGCCGCAGAATTACTGACCCCGTCCGAAAATGCCATAATAAAACTTTCAAATGTTTAATTTAGGCAAATGACAGAATAAAATAGTAATACATGAAAAATCACAAACCTACAGTACTTATTCCTTTCAGGATTGACGTTCTTCGCTGTGAAACTTAATTCATGGTGATAATATAGGAGAATACTCACATAGCACAATTATTTACTTTATAGAACAGTGTTGTGTTTATCGGAATTACTAATGCGTAAACTCTTTTTACAGTGAAAGAAAATTACTGGTGGATTGGTGGACATGATCAGAACCAAGAAGGAAATTGGACTTGGGCCAAAAATAATGAACCTTTTACGTTCCAAGATTGGTGCATTGATGAACCAAACAATGGCAACAACAACGAAAATTGTGCTAATATTCGCCGAAAATCGACGTCACGAAAAGCTAAGAATTCAACTTCAACAGTTGAGTTGTGCTGGAACGACCTGAAATGTGATGGAGATGCTCACAAGTTACATTTCATATGTGAAACACCATTTCGTGTGTGAAATTCCATATCATATGGCCTTGTTTTCACTGGGGAAGGTTTAAGTATTACGTCATCAAGAATGGCGGATGGGAGGGGGTGGCCAGTTGATGACGTAAGCAACCAAAAAAAGGTACTCAGGAGACCAAAAATGGAATAAGAAGAAAAAACTCACTTTCCTGTGGTTATACACAAAATTATCCTCTCCTACCTTCTACAGTATTATTTTCTTGCAAACTTCGTTGCAGTGGCGACGCCAGAATAAATTGGCTAGGGGAAAAAGGGGGCAAAATTTTGACCTGGGGCAGCCGAATTTGGCTGTTTATCGAGTAAACCAAGGCACTACGATTATTACATGCGTCACCCCCTCCCCCAGATAATCCCTTTTCCTACGATAGATGTTCTCAGGCTTAACATACCCTCAGGACAAACTGTGCTCTTTAAACTACTCTTGTTGCTGCTTTAAAACTTTTGGATTAGTATTATACTTTTTTTCACTAATGCAAATAAAACTATCCTACAATATTTTACTCAAACATGTGCAAAAATTCTTCACCTTGCATTTTCGTTAAAAGTGTAATTTGGCTTAATTTTGTATCAAGTCTATTAGTTGAGGCTTATGTAAAGTAGCCTTTCACTTTCGGAGTTTCAGTTTCGTTTTTTTTAATACGCTTCAGTGTGCGGACGTTCGCAGGTTGTATCTCCGCAAAAAACAATCACAGAATGTCACTGAAAACTTTGATATACGTGTTAGCAAATTATACTAAATGTTTATGTAGCAGTTAAATTATCTATACGTGTTTACATCCATATTCGTTATTTATTTGTATTTATATAATCGCAAATTCTTTGCTGCCGCACTGGTCGATTACGGCAAACTGCGTTCTAACCAACCTTCAGTCCAGTCACACTGTTGCTCGCTGTCTCGGTTGCTATGGAAACGAATACAGCCTCGCTGTTAAAAACTGTTAAAATAAGTTCGAGTGACAATTCCTGGAGTGAAGATGCATTGCGGGCGTGTAAGTACATTGTATAGCTCCTGTGAAGCGTGTAATGCGTTACTTCGTTACTTACAACAGCAATAAACGAATCGAAACTATCGACCGATTTTATCGCCATGTTAAAAAAATTCTTCTTTTTGACGGTTTCATTAGTTAGCACCAGTATGAAGCAAAAGTCATTGTCGCAATTGACGACCCGTCGAAAACAATCAAATGTAATATTACCTAAACTTTCCTCACATACTGATTTTAGATATAATAAGTGATTAATTAAGCCTTCTTAGCAATTTTATGTATGCGAATCTGGTGTTATGTGATGTCAACTAGTTGTGATTTTTTTTTTTTTGGGGGGGGGGGAATGAGGCTTAATGGCGCGTCAACATCTTGGTCATTAGCGCCAAACTCAGTCACAGTGCAATGATCTGGGTTGCCACTGCACCACACATTAGAGATATTATTCAAACCCCTAATTTAAATCTTGTCATACATCTATACCTCCTGCAAAAATTGAAAAACACCAGACAGGAGGAAAGACTTATCGCCCAATTGACGCGCAATGTCATGCGGAAGATGGAAACGACGACGAACACCATCAAGATGGCGACAATCAACAAGGAAGTGCTGGACCGTAACTGGCTGCTGACACCAATAACATTCAGGAGGGTCAACCCCCCGGAAAAAGAAACAGTGAGTAAGTCGAGTGTGACCAATGCGCAAACGAGCCAACACCACCTCCTCACGGCGACTGCACGCCGAGTACCATTCCTCAACAGTGCCTTTAATAGCTCGTAATTTATTACCGACCTGTCTGTCCCAGAAGGCTTGCCAAAAAGTGTGTAACCTCAGACGCAGAGTTGGAAAGGCGTCTGAGGGAACAAGGCTGAGATCCCTTTCGAGAAGTCCAGAAAGGGCTCCTTTTGCTGCAGAATCCTCTTGCTCATTTCCAACTATACCAACATGGCCTGGGATCCAGCAGAAAATCACGGTTTTCCGCTGGCCAGGCAAGTGGGAAAGCAAAGCTTGGACACGTTGTGTCAAGGGGTTCCGAGGATCGTAATTCGCCAAGGACTCCAGGGCACTCATGAAATCGCTGAAGATATTGAAATGCGTGCCCTGAAGGTCAAGGATCCATTCCACCGCCAAACCGAGAGCCAAAAGCTCTGCAGAAAACACAGAATAGCCTGATGGAAGGCGATGGGCAACCGTCACTGCCTTACAAACACAAGCACAATCCACGCCAACGTCTGACTTCGACCCATCAGTAAACAGCCGCTGATAACCGGCGTACTGAGAACACAGCCGCCGGAACTCCTGTAAGTACCTTGCTGGTAGAGTGGAACCCTTCGGGAGGGACGCCAGAGAGAAAATGAAAATGCTACTTGGAACAAGCCAAGGGGCCAGTGGCATCCCCCCAAGCCTCAAGACGCAGGGCATTTCAAAGGCTATTTCCTGACAGGACTGGTGGAACCTAACGCGGAAATCACCCTTACCCACCCTGTGTCTACCGACCCGCAAGCCTGGCCCAAAAACCATGAACCAAGCAGGACTGGATTGCACAACACGCAAACTCACAGCATACTGAATGGCAAGCTGTTGCTGATGAATAGCTAAAGGTAGCTCCGAGGCCTCAGCATGTAGGCTGACTACTGGAGATGTCCGAAATGCCCCAGTCGTCAGACGCAGGCCACTGTGATGCACAGTGTCCAACATCTGGAGAGTGGAGTCACTAGCCGAACCATACACCATGCATGCATAATCAAGTTTGCTGCGGACAAGGGCTCGGTACAGGCGCAACATGGCAGTGCGATTGGCACCCCATGAAGTGCCCGACAGGACCTGCAAGATGTTAAGTGCCCGCAAAGCCTTGTCCTTAAGTTGACGCAAGTGTGGAAGCCAAGACAACCTGGAATCTAATACCAGACCCAGGAAACGTGCCTGTGGAACAACAGGAACTTGTTCCATTCCCAATTACAGGCTAGGATCTGGGTGCAGTGTTCGTTGGCGGCAAAAGTGGGCGCACACAGTCTTGTCCGGAGAAAACCGGAAACCACTACTGACCACCCAGGTCTGGACTTTTTTAATCGCCAGCTGTAGCTGCTGCTCGCAGGTCTGCATGCGAGCTGCCCGAAAGCGCATGCCGAAGGCATGGACAAACAATGACTGGGGAACAGCAGCTTGCTGAGCAATGGGGTTGATCCCTATAGCAAACAAGATGACACTAAGAACACCTCCTTGAGGCACACCATTCTCCAAGACAAACGGGCGGGAAAGAGTCGCCCCGACTCGAACGCGAAAAGAACGGCCTGAGAGGTAAGCGGAAAGCGTCTGTCCCCTCAAGCCACAGTCATAGAGATTACGGAGAATCACATAACGCCAGGTCGTATCATAAGCCTTCTCCAAGTCAAAGAAAACTTGAACCAGATGTTGACGCAGGTGAAAAGCCTCCCTCACATCTGATTCAAGGGCAACTAGATGATCGATAGTTGACCGAAACCATCAAAAGCCACACTGGGACGCAGATAAGAACCCCCTGATTCCAACACCCAGACCAACCGCTCACTGACCATCCGTTCCATAAGTTTACAGACACAGCTAGTCAGAGCGATTGGTTATAACTTGAAGGAGAAATAGAGTCTTTGCCCGGTTTTACAATCGGGATGACCACTGCTGTCCTCCACGCTGCTGGAATAGAGCCTTCTGCCCACACACGGTTGAACATCCCCAGCAAGAACTGCTGGGAGGCAAGAGGCACATGTTTCAACAGCTGATATTGAACATCATCAGGCTCCAGGGCGGAGTCATGCAACTTGACAAAGCTGAAACAAATTCTTGCCTGGTAAACGGCAAATTGTACTCCTCTAGCCCATCGGAGTGAAAGTCAAGAGAGTGAGCCTTTTCTCTACGCTTAATCCCGAGGATACCAGGATCATAATGGTCATCACTCGAGACCCGTGCAAATGCAGACGCATGACAATCGGCGATATCCGGCACAGAATAGATCACGGCATTCGCTACCCTTAACTGCGACACCGGGGAAGGCACGCTCCTCCCCGAGATCTGGCGCACCTTCCGCCCCGCCTGCTGAGAAGGCGTAGAGCGCGTAATCGACGAAACATAAGCTGCCCACGAAGCACGTCTAGCCACACGGATGACATACCTGGCACGGGCACGACAGCACCTAAAGTCTACAAAGTTGTCAGTAGATGGGCTGACCATAAATGCACGCAACGATCGCCGTCGGGCCTGAATGGCTTGCCCGCAAGAAGGCGTCCACCACGGAACAGTAACCCGCCGCGGCTGTGTGGATGTACGAGGGATAGTAGCATGAGCAGCAGCAAGGACAACATCAGTGAAATGAGTGGAAAATTCATCCACATCAGAAAAATACTCAACCGCATGCTGAAATACAACAGTCTCAGCAAAGGCTGACCACTCAGCACGTCTAAGCGACCACCGGGCTGGCCTGGAAGCCACAGAACCCCCCTGTGTTGTGGACAACACAATGGGGAGGCGATCGCTTCCATGCAGATCGGCAGTGACGGCCCAAGTGAAGCGAACTGGGATGGCTAGCGAGCAAAAGGCCAAGTCCACCGCTGACCAATTGCCTGTGGCCAGGTTACAGTGTGTCATGGCCCCATCGTTCAGGATGCAGACGGACCCCCTCTGCATCCACTCCTCAAAGATCCTCCCCTTGTTGTCAGTAGTAGGTCCTCCCCACTGGGCGTGGTGGCTGTTTAAATCGCCCAGTAAGGAACGGGGCAGGAAGCTGGCGAACCAGATCCTCCAGGTCACCATCCCCAAAGACCTCATCCGGTGGTAAATAATCCGAACAGACAGTAATATCGAAGTGGAAAGAAACCCGAACTGCTACCGCCTGAAATCTAGTGTGCAGAGGCACACTGGCATGCGGCTGAGAGTGTTGAACCAGCACAGCAGCACCACCATGTGCACGTGGCACAGGGTCTGCATCCAAACGGTAGACAGAGTAACCCCTAACAACCGGATTATCCGACGCCTTACAGCAAGTTTCCTGAAGGCAGCAGCACATAGGTCGCCAATGCGACAAAAGCAGCTGCAGCTCTTCTGCATGGGTCAGATAGTTGTGAATTTGGCTTGATTTTGGCATTAGTGCGCTTATCACTTATTAATCGCCCTCTTGGCAGACCGTCCAGAGTGCTGATCAGAATAAGCGGGCTCTGATTGCCTCATGCGTCAAAAATATCCATTTACCATTGGCTAAAAAAAAAAAACGAGGGAGATACAAAAACAAATATCCTCCATAGCCGAGTAACAATGCAGAATCGGGTAACTTAATGTTTCCGTTTCATAATCAAATCGAAGTGATACAACGTATATAAAATAAATAAAGTATCATCGTCTAGTAGAGTTTTTATAGGGAAGGACATCCGTGAAGGGTTACTTCTACTTGAATAAAAAAAAAACAGAAAAATAATCGAAATAGACCTACAACGGCCACTTTATTGGGAATATAATTAATCAGCGACCATTAATTATACCATAGGTACGATTTTATTCCAGCTGGTCAAGAAACGATTTACAATTATATTTTCATAAGGACTTCACAATCAATACTTACACTAAAGGAAAACCATAACACGACCAAAAGGGGAGATATCATACAAAAACTCCACAAGGGTAATGGGACCCATCAAGTTTTTGCCATAGAAAGTAATGATATCAGAGCCAAAATCGCTGCCACTAAGTTTTCCATCCCAACCCTGATCACTCAATCTTAAATGACACCTCGGTGTTGTCAGTTAAGCTTGAGTGATCACGGTTCGGACCACAAACTTGGTGGCAGCTATTTACAAAACATGTTCTATTTACTTTTTCACTAGGAACAATGGGTTGGTTGATATGAAGTATTTGAACTGTTATTGTCGCACAAAATATGACTTTGTTGTATAACTACATAAATGTTTGTTAATCATAATCCACCCAAAACCAAAACTGGTATAAGAGCAGCCGCCAAGTTTCCAAAAAGGGTCAGCCTTTCAAGGTAGTGATATCATTCAACCAGGGAAAGGCCGCCAAAGTTAATCCTATTAGGCAAGTTAATCGCACCTACTAATGGTTCGAAAGTTAAATGAAAACTAGAAGATTGCTACTAGCGCTAGCAACCTTCAGGTTTTCATTTAACGTCCAAATTATTATTCCGTGCTATTAACTTGGCTAATAGGATTAACCTTGGCGGCCTTTCCCTGGTTGAATGATATCACTACTTTGAAAGGCCGACCCTTTTTGGAAACTTGGCGGCTGCTCTTATACCAGTTTTGGTTTTGGGTGGATACCACAACTTTCATAGGCCTGTGAATACAAAGAATTCCACTGTCTAATAGTCACCTCTACCTTTTTGTCTGGAGTGTCTATAAATATTCTATTTCATAATTTTTACGTTTGCCATTGCCCAATTAGCCATTACTCCATCCAAATAGACATGGTTTGGCTTATTGTATGCCCATGTTTCACATGCTTAAGTCTATTTAACCCGATTTTGAGCGCACTGGCTAACAAACGCTGATTTTCGTTCGCTTCGCTCACTCAATCAGCACATCCCCCTTGACTTGGCCCTCCTGAGGTTTACGGTAATCATTCAAACATGAACACATACTACAAACTCACGGAATGGTAAATGTTCATACAGTTCTAATATTCTGGTGGTAGACGAAGATTACTAAAACTAATCAACTCACCAGCTGTTTAAAATTACTCGCCACTTACACTGGACTACAAGAACAGTAAGTCTTCATAAAATAAAATGTCCGCGTCACGTTATTGAGGACACTTTTGCTCCATAAAGAACAGAATGATGTGCATTTTGTTTCCTAATCTTCTTTCCAGCAAAATTGCCCCTTTTATCGTGGTGGGGCAGATAATTCAGTTGGGATTCGTGTACCGTAAAAACAAAAGACCAGACCTTTGCAATAAAAGATAAAGATTTTCTGTCTCTTAGTGAACCACCTATTTGCAACAAGAGTATATTCTGACAATTAAGTACTGAAACGATAAGCGTGTAACACTTAAGCATGTTATAATCTACTGTTGGATGACAATACAAACAATGGTTACCACAATAATTTTGAACTTACGAGCCACTTCGGGGCCACGTGCTTCTAGCTGCAACCCCCAATTTAGAAAAAGGCACTTCCCCATATGAAACTTTACCTGTCTGCCGAAATTTAGATCTAGTAACTTTCCCTAGTGAGCTGTAGAGGTGTCTTTATACCCTATGAAAATTAACATAGGAGCTTGGTGATTGTTGAGAGTCACTAGTTACTAGTTACTAGTAACACTCAACGTTATTGAGGGTACATTTTCTCCATAAAGAACACGTTCCCACATTTTCGTGTTGAAGTTTTCTTTGTTACTGGACGCAAGACACCTGATTCAAACGATTTGCAAAGATTTCTACCGCACGTGGAGTTTACACCAGTATGCTGAAATCACGTATAAGTTGGTTTCAGTTAAAAGACCAGGGTGTTAGTAAGCCGCCATCTAACAACAATTACACTCTAACAATTACGCTCCAACAATTAAGCTCCAACAACAATAAAACGTTTACTTGGCGGCGACGCACTGGCGTGTGTCTAGACACTGCACGTTATCATGTTAATGTTATGGTATTATCACAAGTAATACTTTTCCGGTCATCTTTAGGTGAATGTTTGTTCTCATTTGACGGAAACGAACTTTGTTTTACTTGTTGGTTTCAATCAGTAACAATTATCAATGTAATAGGCTAGTCAGTTTACGTGTATACCCTGAAGTAATTGTTATAGAAGTAAACTTTGCTGTTTCTGACCCAGATATGGTGAACAACAAACTAAACGTCTAGAAAAATTTAAGTGGTGGAAAAGGTCTAAAATGGCCACCATCTGAGTGGAGGGGGAGGGGAGAGGTGATTTAACCCCTAAATTTTTTTTTGTTGAAACTCCATAACCGTCAACAAAACAAAAGCATAATGTGAAAAATAAAACGTTCAGGACACAATTCTGTACAGGAAATGTGATATACATCTTTTAAGCAAATGCAACCCTTGAACCCCGAAATCGTATTAAAAGTAAGCTTTCATCAATTTGTTGTTATAGCTATTTTTTGTTCAAATTATTATTGCGAGCCCTCTAATACCCCGAAATGGACATGCTTAGAATTTTCTGAAAGCTGTGAATCTTTTCTTTCCATCAATAATAATCGATATTGTTCAGCTGAGATTGGGATCGACCTATGGCCCTTTGAAGGTGTAACTGTTATTGTTGTAGCGGCTAGTTAACAATTCCAAGGTTCCATTTTAATGCTCATATTCGTATTTGTATCTGAGATAAACAATTTCGGTTAGGATTGATGGAAAGAATAGGTCTCGTCCTTTCAGAAAATCCTAAGTAGGTCCATTTCGAGCAATTACGGGGCTCACAAGACCACTTTCAATTCGAAAATCAACCCACGCTTTTGCCGCTACGCTATTATCTCTTTACCTTTAAATGGGCGTAGGACGGTCCCTATCTAAGTTAAACATTATATGTTAAGATTGACGGAAAGACTAGATCCCTACCTTTCAGAAAATCATAAGCATGTACATTTAGGACTATTAGAGGGCTCGTAAGAGCACTTTTAACACGAAAATGACTACAATAGCCAATTAAAAAAGGAGCGTTCGCGCGAACAAATACGATTTTCGGGTTCGAGGTTGCGTTTACGTAAAATATGTATATCACATTTCCTGTACAGAATTGTGTCGTGAACGTTTTTGTTTCACATTTTGCTTTTGATTTGTTGACGGATAAGGAGTTATAGCCTTGAAAAACATTTTTGGGGGTTAAATCACCCTCTCCTCCCCAGACGATGGCCATTTTAGACTTCTTCCGCCACTTAGATGTTCTAGACGCTTATTAATGTTGCTCCGCATGTACTTCTGGGTCAGAAACAGTAATGTTTACGTCTATAGTACTACGCTTCAAAGTATACGTGTAAATTGACTAGCCTAATACATCGATAACTGGTACCGATTGAAACCAATCTGTATAACAGTGTCCCTTTCCGTCAAATAAGAACAAACATCCAATACGTCCGGAACAGTATTACTTGTGTTAATACCACAACATTAACATTATTATGTGCAATATTATTGTTAACATTAACATTTATGTAGTAACACAACATAAAATTGTTTTGTGCGACAATAGCAGTTCAAATGCTTCACATCAACCAAACCATTGTTCCAAGAGAAAAACTGAACAAAACATGTTTTTCAGGCAATTAATTTACTACTTATTATTATTTAATATTTAGTACTTATTACTTTAGTACTTTATTTAGTACTTTAATTTTGTTCGGAATCAATTTTGTCGTAGGAGTGACGAGTAACGAGATACAAAAAAACAACAACCAGAAGCCATTTTCCCAAGATGGCGGCTATTTTAGACCTCTTCCGCCACTTAGGTTTTTCTAGGCTTTTAGTATGTTGTTCAGCATGTTTTTCTGTGCCAGAAACAGCAAAGTTTACTTCTATTACAATAACTTCTAGGTATTCGTGTAAATTGACTAGCCTATAGGTGGCACTTCCTTGTTGATTGTCGCCATCTTGATGGTGTCCGT
>JAHWFP010011369.1:1433-31963 GCA_023313725.1 Lithobius niger | reverse complement strand
ATGTGAGTACTACGCACTGAAAGATGAATTTCTGGCTGTAAAAAAAAATGATGTTTACACTTCGTGGTGCCCAACAAAATTATGTTAGTCTGTAACAATATCGGGTTTTCACTTTGTTTCCTTCTTTTTTTCCAGTTCGCCTTTAATGAACAACAAATCTAGAACTCTGGATAAAAGCAAGACAAGCAAAAAATATTTCAAGCAGTAATGAAATTAAACACATTATTCTTCCCGGTGGTAATGGAGGGTTTTAAGTTTTAATTATTTGTAAGCCATTTTTTTTTTGAATTTTCAGTAAATGAATAAATTTATGCACACCAGTAACACTTGCAACTAAAGCTGCCTCAATTCATTTCAATTTTTGCCAAACAGAAACAAAACAAAACACACCGAGGCAGACAATTCAGAAAATGGATTCAAATGTCGGGAACCATTTGTAACCCACCTTTTGTTGTCAAAGCATAGATTTTTTTTTTTGTTTTAGTAAACTTCAAAGTAATCAAAATAAATATTCCTTTTTTTCAAATTAAAAAATATATATTAAAAACTCATTTCTTTTAGAAGAAGTATTCACGTAATTGTCTAAACCTTTCCACAGTTTGGTCACATTTTTTGGAAGGGTAGAGCTACTAACTTGTGGTTCAAACCAGTCAGAATCTAGAAAAGGAAGTCTTTAAATTTTATTGAGACATTAAAACGTATTGACTAAAAGTAAAATATTTGTTGGTTGTTAATCTGCCCTCGGTACCAAATTTCAGCTCATGTTTCTTCTTATAAATGCAATAATAACATTAAAACGTAGTTGCTCTCATTTAGTAAATAATCCACAACCACATTGTTGTTTTAAAAAGGATTTACTGCCAATGGGTGGGTAATAACAAATTGGACAAAGTGCTTACGAATTTTTATCGCGTATTTACCTAACGGTAAACATCCTTCCTCAGTTTTAAGATCTAGGCATTTGTTTATAATTTTGGAAGCTGAAATTCCTGACAAATAAACCATATCTGATATATAAACTTGGTTAACAAAATTGCAAAAATCATCATTATTAAGGTTGTGAAAATAACCACATTGTTGGTAAAGTTATTATGACACGTAGTAAAAATGGCACAAAATCATTACAATTGTTTAGGGTCATCAGACATTTAGTTCATCAGTGCATATGTAGTGCATACTTAAGCCCAATCCTCCATACAACATAGGCCATTCTTTACAATTTTGAAAGCCGGGAAACCAGAAAAATAAAACCATATCAGAAGTGTAACGTTTTGTTAATCAAGTCGTCAAAAATTATAAACTAGTGAGTTACTTTTGTTAGCGATTTTGTTAGCGATTTTGTTAGCGATGCAGTTGGGTAAACAGTTGGGTAAACAGCATCGCTAACAAAATTGGTTTTGAATCTGCATCTTCAAATTTTGGTTAATTCTACTGGCCATACATTTTCAATTGATTTTTTTGAGTGTGACACTGCACTATAGGGCAGGGTAGCAAACTTTCATTCAAACTTTGGAAAATAATTTTGTACCTCCTAAATGGTTACAACACTTCTGCCGGTAGTGAAAACAATATAAAGTTTCTATATTATTTAAAGGTTACTTCGGAGCACGCTGCATGTCATAAAGATTGCCGAATATGGATCAAGTGCAAATGTTTTGAACAACTTTTAACTAATAAAAAATAAGGTTCGATGTTTAATTTTTAATATTTGGCAGTAAGCTGCGCACAAAGTCAAAGAAATTTACAAGAAAACGATTCATTCAAGAAATACAAATGTAAACTAATCAGTTTACGGCATTACATTTTTCTTCACCAAACGCTATACTTATAATACGGTATTTACCCAGTTAGAAGAGCTTTATTACAATCTCACCATTTATATTAAGCATGCACGTTGCATAAAGTAACCAACCATAGACTAGAGTTTAGTAAAGGTAGATGTAAAAAAACTTTCATTTTACCTACTTTATTTTGCAAGCTGCTTATAAGCGAGGTCAAATGTATTAAAAAAAAAAATTGAAAATGGAGTTGCTTACATTTTAGCAGAGTAGGTGCTTTTATTTAAGTGGAGCTTTAAGTTGCAGGTGCTTTAAGTGGGGTAAACATTCAAAATTGGAAAAACTTTTTATGGAGATGGTTTTAACTGGGTAATACAGGGTAGGTTATATTTGCCTATGGTCAAATAAGTGGGTTGTTATTACTTCTTAACTGTGTTTTCAATAAATTCTAATGAATGTTTGTCATGCTATGGTCGCGGACATTTTCTACAGTTATTTGATAACGAAACAAAAGCTAATAAGGTTAAAGAAAAACAACAAATTGCAATAGGCGTCATAAAAGTGTCAGTGATTAGCTCAGTACAGACTTAACAATTCTGAATTGGAATATAAAATATGAATTTATGCCCATAATTATTTAATAGCTTTAAGAAAAAATACGTTCTTGTTTCTAAAGCATGCTCTGATATGCATAAACTTATCTTGTATTACAAGATATGGTGAAGACGTAGATGTTTTATTTTGTGGCAATGTTTCATTAATTTCACAACCAAGGAACAGAATTAATTGGCAGAAAAAAAAAACCATCACAAAACCATTGGCACAGAATTATGGCAGTCAGAAGATTGTTAAATACTAGTTTTGTAAACACGGCTGATAAAAATGTTTGTATTTTGTTAAACTTAAACAATAATTCCTTGAAATAAAAATACAATGCGTACGATGATAGCGTCTTGAGACGTTTCCTCAATGGTAACAAGTTGCCTTTTAAGTTTCAAGAAAATGGTTTGTCTTTTTTTTTTTTTTAAACACAATGGATCAGTTTACACAGGACCAGACTGTGGTGCGCCATTTGTGTACAACAGCTTAACCGAAAATGCCAATTCCACAATCGAAGCTCATTCATTAATGTGTAGCTGCAAACGTGAAAAATAATATTAAAAAGAATTAAAACATAAAACTGGAAAAATTCTGCCACCTGACCACTAGTAAAGCAAGTACACTTTGAAATTTAGTCAGTTTGTACGAAGTTCTTTTTTAGAATATTGTTAGCTATTGTGTAATAGAAGTAATTTCAAATGAGGGACAATGTTCAGAAACCAGGTTCTTGCCCGCCACTTTGTAAAATTTTCTTTATTCTCCAAAAACAAACTCTTGAGACTAAATGTTGATAACAACCTTTCTTAGTCAGCTCTGGGATGCTACGTGCAGCACTAGGTGTCACCAGTAAGGACACCGGCAAATGTAGACCATGCGGTGACTATATGCTGCCGGGAAGCGCATTATAAACTGTGTTTTCTGTTATACGGTCAATAACGATGCAAACCAGCTTCCAATGCCTTTGGTTTAAATGTGTCAGTATGGTATAGTGGTGGAGCTGCAAGTTGAACATGATTCAATACTAATTGTCTATTTTCTACATGCACATTATTCCTAATTCTTCAAACTAGAACTAAACCATTAATTTCCATTTTCAGTTGATGCCCAAATGAGCTATGTTTAAAATTTGATGCTTTTAAGATGAAGGGGTGCTTTGTAAAGTGGTTTTAACCTAAATATCAAAATTTTACTTTTAACAAAAAATATATTTCCAATTTCGCAATTCATAAGGAAAAGAATTCCTGGTAACGTAAGCCCAAAAGGCAATTGTATTTTCTAATGCCTTTGGTTTAAATGTGCATTTTGGCTCAGTGGTGGAGCTTCAGTCTTCGATTTTCGAGGTCGTGGGGAAAATTCCTCGCTCAGGAAGTCCGATATTTAAGCCTAAGTGGTAATAGGTTAAGAATCCAGACTTTACTCAAAATCTAGCCATTTCGTAGAAGAATTTCTGGAAAAGCGAAAAACATACCATTTACTTTCCACCAAATTCGTCTCAACAACACTGAATTTAACGCATTAGTTTCTGATAAGTAAAACAAATACCGCGATTTTCTATGAGCTTGGTTCCCCCCAGTTGAAAAATACTTGTAGACGTTTATCTGGAATTACATTCTCCAGGACGAAATGCAAACAATTCCAGTGTGTAGTGCAGATTCAAAACATGTGGGGCGTCCCACTACATGAAACGATACAAATTGGGTAATTTTGAGTAGACGTTTACCATAAATAAGAGTGTGCCGATTCCAGCCAGCAGAAACAGATTACCACCTTAAGTAAATAACGTTTTTTCTAAAACCTTCTGGTCACTAGCGTACCAAATAATAATATTAATAACGTATGCAAATTAACAACATTACCATATCGAATGGTAAAAGGGTCTGCAACATCTCGGTTAATTACAGTAACCAAATACAGAATTTTCCCACGAAAGCTATACCAGCGGGCCGTTTTTTGTAATAAAATGGAGTCTTCATTGTCATTGTTTTTTTTTTTTCGTTTTTTGTAAGAGAAAAATTAAAAACATCACAGACTAGATATTATATCCAACATTGAGCATTAACAAAAATATTAGTACTTTTTTGTTACGATGAATTGGACAAAAAGTGTTTTACGGGAACGAACCATACATACTGGCTACGGAGTCAAAAAAACTACAACAAAGCACAACAATTTATACAAGACCAGTTTTTTTTAGTACTTTAGTGAGTATAGTGAGCTAAAAAAATGCTTTTATGTACAATTTGCAGCATATGTCTTGGGCCTGAAGTATTATATACCGAAAGCCCGTAGTGAAGCTGTTATTCTGACAGAAAATGTATCCTAACTATACTAAGGTACTGGTTAATTTCCTCTTCTTGAGGCCATCACATTCTGTAAAGTATGTCACAGCAGAGTGCTATTTCGTTGTATTCACACTATCACAACATTCCTCCTCCTTACGGTGATGGTTTAGGTCATATTTCTTTGAAATCCATCGCGTAACTTACACATTTGAAGTATTTCACAGAGATATTTCGCTCCGTAGGATTAAAGCCTCCGTACAGGGCTGCAGTGAATTATTTATCGCACATGACACGCTTGGATTTGGGTTGGCTCCATATTATTTTTTTCGTGGTAAATGCTTTTTTTTATTACACTGCTTAAGATCACATGCCCACAAAGCATTCTTTGATGGCTGATATGTGTTTCTTTCGCTACAAATGTAACAAAATACAGTAACAAACAAAGCACATGTTTCAAATATTCACACTTTTCTGCAGTAGCTAGCCTTTTCAGATAAGCGAAGCGCATTCGTTGTCTGTCTTTAAGTAAGTTCATTCACTAAACTTTTAAGTAATTAGCTCATAAACTGTTTTTTAAGTAATACTGTTACAGTATTCCACATAAACCTATCGGCCTACTTTGGGCCTTCGGTAGGCCTAAAGTTGTTTTGAACTTGCTGGTTAATATACTGAGTTTAAAAAGAAGTGTTTCTTTATTGCAGTACTTCAAGACATATGCAACCAAATAGTACAATTTATGGTATTTTACAGTGCAGCACATAATCATGTGTGTGAGGGTGGATTTGTGTAGTGAGTACTCTGTTGCTGTGTTGCGTGGGTAAGGAAATATTAGGGATTACCCTACAGTACGCCATAAAAATTAAGTACATGAATATGACAGCATCAGAGTGATGCAGGACAAGATATCCAATTTTGGGTAACAAACAATAATTATTAATAAGAATATTAATATTTAAAAAAGAAGTACGAGCACATAGTGAACGTTCAACAATACAATATACTACTGCACACGCGTCTTCTAGCACTGACATTCACAACAAAAAATACATGAAAGACAGGGCAGCATTGTCTGCTACATCTTGCTTTCAGATAATTATAAACTGTCTTTTGTGCACCACGTGTCTTCAACAACAAACAAATGTCTTTATAAAGTGTTCTTTGTAGACGTCAATAAAATGGCTTCCGACATCATTACACGGCTTCTACGTGGCAAAGCAGAACTTTTAGTTCACATGTCTGTCTGCTGTACAAACACATCCAATAACCCATTAAACATATCTTCACAGCGTCACAAAATGCCTGACATATTCCCCGTGTTAAACTACAAGTTGTTAACATTTTAACAACAACAAAATTATACGGGAAATTAAGCGAGATTGGTTGTTAGGCCATAACTTGCCTTCAACATCAAACCAATCCTCAACAATCTCACCTCCCCTGTACACCATGCACCGTACCGTAACCGTAAACCTGATAATGTATTCGGGTGGACGAGTGCTAAACACCGAAATGGAACCGAATCGATTCCCTCGTTTCGGATTTCCTAATTTCATCCTTCACCTCTTTTGTTTTCTGATAAAAACAATTACAGAAATGATAATTAGCAAAAATCAATTCACCAATATCAATGCCACCTTCAGGACGTTTCGGTAACCATGGAATCGTTACCAGTCGTCGAGTTAGGGGTCGAAGGCTCAGAAAACGAAGTGTCTGTGTGGTCGTTCAAAACGCTGTCCAGCATCTCGTTTGAGCTTCCAGTTGAATTTGGGCTAGCAGACATGGCAGACAACATGGCCGACAAAGATGGCGTTGATGAGGCCCCAGATTCCGACATTGAAGGCGGCGGTGGGGAGGTCATCAAAGAGGGAACACTGCTGGGAACGAGAGTAGGCAGGTCAGCAAATCCAAAACCATTGTCTCGACACCAAAGGTTACGCATCTCCTGCCGTCTGTGACGCATCAACGCCTGTACAACATGTAAAAGAAAAAGAAGTCATTATTAATCAGAGCCCAAAAAATGTTAGTATACAACAGTTAATGAACTCGAATAAAAATAGCAGAATTTGCTATCAAGCATTCATATGAAGTAAAAAGGCAATCCTGAACCAATCACAATTATTTAGTTCAATAACAATGTACTTCGAACAAACTTACGCCTACATGAAAGAACATGGTACGATGTAGGATTCCAGTGTGTGATTTTAGGCTTTCTGTATTTATAATTATTTTGTACTTTGTGTGCCTAGCGGAACTGTAACTGAAATAGTATTTATGCACGGTACTCCTGACATTTATTTGTAAAGAGCAGCAATCATTGCTGTATAGTTTAGATTTAGACGACAGTTTCTAGCACTCGTTTCGAAAGCCCGAAATACTAGCGTGTGATTAACTTCCATTTGTCAGCATCAGCATGGCTTAAAGAGTGGTTCTAGCAGTTGCAAGGTGGCACTATGGTTTGTCATTTGATCAGTAGACTTTTGCAACTTTCACTTGCAAACTCGCGAAAATTTATTTCAAGAAACTCGTGAAAGTTGCATTCAGAAAAGAATTGCAAAAACGGATTGGTTTGTATAGCAACACAAATATACGGGGAAGGGGAGGGTTAGCTCATGTTATTGTAAAAGAAAAACCTACTCCGTTTACAGTGAATACCAACTCACCTGCACCGCTGTCAAAAAACACCATTTATTTTCGTTTATCCCGACGCAATGTACGCGTACCTAATACCCTTGGGTCGAGTTTCTCTTCCCAAACGGGGGCCAGTGCTGCTAATAACCACGAATAACTTTTACAAATGTTTTGAATTACGTCACGAGAGGGAATGAAACTTTTAAATATTTATTTTTATCAGTAAAAGAATTCTTGAGTTAGGTTAATTTTTTTCTCCCTTTTTATTTTGTAGCTAAAACGATTTACCATATCATGATCAATATTAACATAACACACATGATTATTTTTTACCTGACGGAAAGAAGCAGCCTAGAAAAAGGAATTATGCTGAAGCAGTCTCTTCCATTCAAATTGTTCATTGGTTTGCAATTGCTGCGCTGCAGTAGGGATCGTTGCGTGGTCACGCGTATAACGTAAAGTTGCCAACTGAAAAGTCCAAACAAAAAGGGTCTCAATTTTTTTTAATATCGATTATTTTTGGGTAACTTCAACCCAAAGTTCGCTAATTTAAGCTTCCTATTCTGACAAAAAAAAATATAATTTAAATTTAATCAGATCTGTGATACAATTCGCTGGCCTAACAATGGGATAATAATTACGTTGTCTTTTATGCGTGCTACTGATATTGCTAGAGTTTACGGCTTAAATTTATATAGCCAAGGATTATAACTGTCTTATTTTGCTCATCTGCTTTTTATTTTTTTTACTTGAGCCGATCCTACACCTCCCGTGTCCAACATGTGTGGCCTTACCTGGCAGGTCTAACCTTGGTGGTAAGGCATTCGTGTCCCAATACCTAATCCCGTCACCTTTCCTTGGCCAATCTCTATCATTATATGTGATTGTCTTCTATTTGTGATTTAGGCTGGCTGTTAACAATATTAGGGTCCTTGCCAGACCTGTTGCTAACTGACAAATTGTTATTATTATTATATAAACACATAAAAGTTATCATGTTGTTTTACATGGTTTTAAAGGCTAACGTTTGTATAGATGATGTGCTGAATTGTCTGAATGATAGCTGGTAATTAATGATTGCACACACATATATGCAGTAATCAATCTTTTGCAGAGTGTAAGAACACAGTGGTGCTAACAGCAACGGCGAAGCTAACAGGGACATTCTACTGGAATTGATCTGAACGATTTCTGAGGAAGATGTTTGTCGTTACAGCAGTAACCGTGTTTAGGCTCTTAGAGACTAAAGTTGGGATAAAATAGAACAGTTTTTTAGGAGTTGAGGCAGTGCCACCTACAAAATTTAAAATTAATTTCTACATGTCAGAGATCGACTTTTATTAGCAGTGTAAATAAACCGAAGTAGAACAGAAACCACAGCAGCGTTGCACAGCAACACTGCCAAATTTAAAATAAAGGTGTGTTAAAAATGTGCCGATCGTAAAATGCACCCACACGTTTTAATAATAAAAATGTTGCTTAGCATTTTATGCTTTTCAATCCAGTTCCACACAAAACTAACTCAAGCACTCATGATTAACTCAAGTTTCCTGTAGAACACGATTGAAAAAAGGTACAAATGCTAAGTGAAAATGTTATTGTTAAAGAATGTGGGTGAAATTTGTGGTTGCTGCATTTTTAACGAATTTAATCTCTAACCCTGCACTGTAGGATTCCTGTAGGATTCCTGCAGGTGCAATTACCGACAGCAAAAGTATCCCTCTTGAGACCAGCTTTAGAATAATGTTCTCAATTTTTGCGGTCGTACTACGTCACTTAATTAAAAAAAACTTGTATGTTGTCCGCGTCAGTTATAATGCAAGAAATGCCCTTAGCAACGCTTCTACAGACTTGGATTCAACGATTAAGGCTACAGTTCTTCGTGGAAACACCATTATGGTTTTATTGAATTTTAAACGGTTATACTGATCCCGGTTTTACGACTATTTCATTTCCTATGTCGAGCGACTACAGGGTTCCACTTTTTTACTGGATCTCGTTATCACTTTTCAAGTAAAGTCATCAATATTTTTAATCATGATTAAAAAATATTGACGACTTTACTTGAAAAGTGATGATGAGCTCTGGTAAAAAAAAAAGTGGAACCCTGTAGTCTCCCGGCATAGGAAATGGAAAAGTTGTAAAACCAAGATCAGTTTAAATCTTATTTTGATTTCAATTTCTCTACATTTCTACTTTTTGGGTTTAGACTAGAAAGGTGTAATCACTGTCCGGTCGGATTGTTGCCGTAAAGTCTGTCTACACTAAACACCAAAAAAATAAGCTAACGCTTGCGTCCTCAAGTAAAGGCATTACTACAGTATTTTAAAATGGCAGTAGTGCTTTTCCTTTTATATACACCCTACGGTGGGTATGGAATTAACGTCGGGATTAATTCCCCCGCTGTGATGGGGGCTTTTGGAGGTTTGAAGCTGTTCCCAGCCATCCCCATGAAGCCAACGTGCGATAGGGTCTATAGCAATAACACATACCTATTCCACTAGATGGTTGCACATGAAATTAAGCCTGTATTTGCTAATAGTTCTTATTTTGTTATTTTATTTGTTTAATTAGCTGTAGTGTGTGTTCACTAAAGAATCCTTAGGTACCTATGATTGCCAAAATAGGGTAGTATGACCAGTAGTTTGTCCCTAGGGCAGAGAAGGCACTTTAAAGCACAAATGCCATCTAAGTATCGTCAACTGAACTAGCAATACACCCCTTGCTCATTTATATAAGAGGCTACTGCAGTCGAAAACCATCCTACACCTATTGTATACGGATTTGAAACAATATTTGTCAACAGCGCAGCAAGAAGTCAAACCAATGAATTCGGTACAGTGTTCAGTTTAGTTACATTGATTACATAAAATGCAGTCATGGAAAAACATATATCCTTTCCAAGTAAGAGTACGGAACTCAAGTCTTCCACTAACTTTCTCTCCTTTATTTTAACTCGTAGGATCTTTAAACAGAAGAGAATCCCCAAAATACGTACAGATTTTACACATCTCTGCCACTAGATGGCATTAAACTACAACAGAAAGGTGTCGATTTAGCCCTATTTTTAAGAACTGAACTCCCTGGAACAACATGAACGTTTATTTGGTGCATGTGAATTACCTATTTATTTGATTGCGTTGACATGCGTAATGTGGTAATTTTTTGCAGAATGCTGGATAAATAAACAGTGCCTTCTGTGGTCAATGAAGAACTACAGAAAATGTTTTTTCTCGTGAAGTTCGTCAATTCAATTGGAGATAGCCAGGGTTTGAACTAAAGTTTTAAACGTGACGGAAAGCCAATGGGCTCGAGATTGGTTAAATAAATAGTGGCGCAACAGCACAATTTGCGTCCTTGGATCCCAAAACATCTGTACTAAGGTTCTTAGGGCGTAAGAAATTGTGCCTCTAACTCTAAAAAAATTCAACCAAAAAACTTGATGATTTCACAAGTTCCTTCAGTAAGATAGTTTTGCTACCGTTTTTGGAGAAAATAATATTACAATGACTAAATTTCATCACGTGTGCAGCCAGGACCATGCATAACAGTAATAATCATTGTGCAAAAAAATGTAATTGCTTAGTGCTCCTAAGCAAGCAATTTGTGCCCGGTAGCAATGCAGGAGCGTAACGTTTTGTACTCAGCAAAACATTTCTAAATGGAGGCTTGGATGGTGCCACTAATTATACAAACGTTAAAGAATGCCACCATTATTTACAGACGTAAAATAAACAGGTTTCCCATGCACAAAAGGAAAGGACAAGTTACTCCAGAGTTCATTTCACATTTTCTAATTTCATTAGTTGCCCTGGACAATGGACATGGCTTCTAAAAGATAGCAAAATCTTACACGCTTCTATCATACCGTAGTTTACTACACTATCCAGCAACAAACGTAAATCTAAGGGTCTTTGCAGATTCTTTAAAGTTGGTGTGGTACCTCACTTGGCATTATTAGGCTTAATGTAAAAAGTGCCAAATTGCACTATTAAAAGTTTTTTTTAAATAAATTTCCTCCCTGCAATAAAACTTCTTTCATCCTACCTTATATTCTGATATGCGAAGTTTCTTTCCGTCAACAATACAAGTTCTTTTTGGCCTTGGTCGATATCGGTAATCGGGATGCTTCTCCATATGAAGCTTGCTCAGCCGAGACTGCTCCTCGTAGTACGGCTGCTTCTCAGAATTTGACATGGCCTTCCAGCGTGCTCCTGAAAAACAGTAGCAGCACATTAGAGTTGCAACAGAAGAAACACACCAATTTTCACTTTTACGAATTTAAGATACTGCAAATGAATATCGGTGAATGTTTTTGAAGTCCGAAATGCTTAGTTTTACTGTTTCCGTCTTGCATAGCCTACTGAAACGTTGTACACCAAAGTATACATTTTTCTGTTGGAGACTTTTATTAAAAACCTCCTTTAATTAATTTCGTGGAGCCTGAAGTCATCTGAACAGGGTTCCTACACTCCTGTAAAAATAAGATTCCAGGACTTTTCCAGGATTTTAGCAGAACGTTTCAATGACAATTCAAGTACAAAGAAAAAATAATTAACAGACAAACAAAACAATTAAAACATTTGACCGAAATGCATTCACAAATTCAACCCTGGTTAAACCTAGGGTGAGAAACTCTGGTGCTGCAATTGCTACATTTACATTTTGGTGCAGCGACTATAGTTCCTATACACGATGTGGCACCTTTTATTTTTATTATTCATTTTTTTATTTTTCAAGTTTTCAATTTTCCAGGACTTGAGGCATTTTTCACGTTTTTCAAGCACTTTTCAAGGCCTGGAAAATTTTCATTTTATTTTCATTTTCCAGGGCATTTCCAGGTTTTCAAGAACCCATACGAACCCTCTCAATTTATAACTTTACTTGATGTTTTAGTAACAGAAAAAGCGTAATAACGGTAGGGGTAATCCCGATGATTACAACTGGAAAACTTCCGATCATGCTAGGGCCAAGATACTTTCCAGGACAGGCCAAAATAAATCGGAAGGTGGCTGGCAGTCTCTGACACGGGACTTTGCCATGGTTCCCTTTTTATTTGCCAAACCAGAGCAGCTTCTGCAAGCAACTAGTGGTGTTGGTAGTGGCCATGGAGGGAGATTGAGCTGCAAACTCCCATGGCCACCACCAAAACCACTAGTTCTATTCTAATGAATAATCTTTGCATTTGGTAAAAGTGCTAGACATACTGTACCAAGGAGAGAGAGGAATGTTGGTGCCCACCCCCACCTTTTCGAAAACGGCTTTATGGCTAAGCTGCATGATGTCATTGTACGGAGCTTTTTTTTTTCAGAAGCCATATATTTAGAATACCCTAATTTTGTTGGTTATTGCCCCTTTCCGCCATTCCTGGGAGAGCATCCTCGTTCCAACATCCTTGTTCCCTCATCCTCAAGAGTATCAAAGTTGCTACAAGGTATTTTCTCGAAATTGGCATTTGGAAGTCGACTCTTTCTCTCTTCCAACTCCTCCCTCCACAAGGAAACTTGAGTAAATCGCCAAGCAAATAACACTAATTGTGCAACTTTTGTCATCCTGTAAAAATCTAATTTTCCAGCTCTGCAATGATACGGACCTGGAGTTTGTCATCAAAGAAGTGGCATTAGCATAAATCACCTCATAAACGCTCTGTTGAGAAAGCACCCACCATTTTAAAATGCTCTAAGGTCACAATAAAAAATAGTGAAGTTAAATCGTTGTTTTTTTTATTTGCTACAAAATTAACTAAAGGCTTCATTGGATTCAGCACAATGGGTTAATTATCCCTTAACGCGGGTTAATAAGCACACTCCCCAATTTTAGCCAAATATACTGCAATGGGCCATGGGCATTTATTAGGCGATTTATGTTACACTTGTCACAAAAATATGAAACAGCTGATTTTACAGTCTTGGCAACAACCTTCGAAGCACAGACTTCATCCGAGAATAAGAAGACTCCTTCAGTTTGTCATCAAGTAAGTAGCACTAATTATACAACTCTTCACATCAAGTCAGAAGTAACTAATTCTTAAATTATTTGACAATAATCTTTGAAGCAAAACTTGGTAAAAAAAAAAGCAGCAGAAACAAGCCATGGAGAAAACCCACAGAAAAAAGCCAAAGGGGAAAAAAAAAACGTTACGAAAGTCTTTTCCTAGTGAACCTGGCAACTGATCTGACCTAACGTAGCCTAATCTACCCTAACCAATAATTACAACAAAAATGACGAAACAATTTTTTTTCCCGTGGCTTTTCTCCACGTACCCTCTGATGCTGACACAACTTCAGCAGAGAATGAGATGCAAACTTGACTTTGTCATCAAGCAAGTTGTACTAATTCTGCAACTTTTCGTACCGAAAAGACGCGACTGATTCCACAATTCCACAATGATCTTTGAAGCGCTGGTAACTTTATCCAAAAATATGAAGGGAACTAGAGTTTGCAATTTTGATCCCACTAATTTTACAATTCTACAACAATCTTTTAAAACTTACCTAAAATCTTGGAGATATTGGAATTGTGCATGTCTGGGCAGGCCTTCAGAATCTTGCGCCGCTCATCTTTAGCCCAAACCATGAAGGCGTTCATTGGCCGCTTGATATGAGGTTTATTATCGGATTCTTTCTTCGGCTGGCGGACAATTTTGGCCCCATACATTTTATCTATAAGAAAGTAAAAAAAAAGTGTCACTTGTGGAAATGTTGTTTTCTCTTAGTTGTGGCTGCACTATAACTTTCTGATTGGAATTGTACATCTATTATATACGTTTCTGTTAGGTACTCCATAGGGATCCCTTGACAACTACTGTAAGGACATTGAGAATTATACTAAGGGATAACGCCCTGGCCAATTATAAATGATTATCATTGGATACCTATGCTTTTTTACTGCTAATAGCAGCAAGTTGGCTGATGATGTCAGTATACAACTTCAAGGACTGCAGCCACAGTTGTGACGAGTTATGGAAACTTCCACAACATTAGGTTACATTGCTACAAAAGTAACTTCAGCCAGTAGCGGACTGTTATGTTTGCATATGAAACAAAGACTATGAGTAAGGATTTCACGCATTGATTTTAACACTGCGAGATAAAGCAATTATAGAATCTCAAAGGTTTAAGTATACCACGAGTTACCTTGAACTACTACCAAGAAATTTCTATCGAATTTCAGGACTGGCAGCAGAAAGTTGGTTGCAGGAGCTTCTTAATGGGAGTCAAAGAGCTTCTTGATGGGAGTAAAGACCAACGAGGTCTTTCTACAGGATCTACAGGACTTCACAGGCATGCCACTGTAAAATCTATTGGCTGTAAATGGTTCTACAGTGGAACCCGAACGCGGGACTCCACAGTGACTCTACAGTGGCACCCTGATAGGGACTTTACTGTGTCTCTGCAGGACTTTACAGTAATGCCCGAACGTGATCCCTATACACACAATTCTAAGGTAGAACTCGCAGCCTTTTCAGTGGCTACAGGATTTTACAGTTGCTCTACAAAATGGTACCAGCGATGCCCAAAAACAGACTGTACAGAATTGTACAGTCTTTGGTGCCAGGACAGGGATTCTATAGTTGAACTAGATGAGCCTTAAGAGTGGCTCTACGTGTCTTTACAACGGCATCCAAGTAGGAGCTCTGCAGTGTGTCTATAGAACTCTGCAACAGGCCCAAACAGAGACTATACAGTGGCGCAAATAAGAATACCAGTGAGTCCACAGATTCTACAGTGATATCCATGGTTCCCTTATTCTCACGAAAATCTGAGCAATTTCACTGCTACTCAGGATTACTGATGTAATCAGGCTCCGATAGCATGCTCCACTCCCTGGAACTACGGCAGAGTCAAGACAAACTCTTCACATTGCAGGATAAAGAAAACTTAAATTTATTAAAGCAGTCGTAGAGAAGCATAGCGCAAGACATTGTGGTTCGGGCTTACCATCGCCATTTCACTAACTCACAGCATGTAATGCACACGATGCTGCATCTTGCAGGGCTACTAGCATCATCTATCTATTGGCCAAGGACGACACTACGTTTGCTACAGTACATTATTACTTTTTCATCGGACAGAGAAGGATACGAGTCGCCTACATAAAAGTGTAAAACTTACTTGATTCTTCGGCTTCCGCTTTGGCAGAAGACGCCTGTGCTGCTGCTACTGCCGCCGCCGCTGCAGCAGCCCCTCCCATCGGTGGAATATACATATGGATGGGGAAAGGCTTATCCGCCATGGACATGGATAATGTTGGCACGGACGAGGGAGCGCAACTGGTCACCATGACATCGCGACCGGAAGAGTTGGCAACTGACATCTTATCTATAAAGAAAAATTTACCTTATGAATTTTACATAGTTGTGGGCGGCAAGGTTAATTACAGTATGGGGTACAAGTCAAGGATCGCAGCCCTTGTGTAAGCCTCAGCAAGAACTTCCATGTTAAATGTCAAACTTTGGAAACCTGGTTTCCCCCAGAATTGAAATAGACCAACGAAATTCGGTGTTTGGGGTTCATGTCATAAGTATTTTACTGCGTTAAAAATTTTAATGAGAACAACCCAATTGTTTGGTTTCCACAGAACGGCCACTTCTTGTTGTTTTGGGACTCCTTGCCCTCACCTGGAAATTGCGCCAATGAACCGATTTTCAACTTTTATAGCTTAAAATGTATGTATGAACAAGGCCCACGGCCTTTTGAATACTATTTTAATGTGACTACAATATTCTTGTTGTTGTTATTCTTGTTGGGAAAGTTTTGTTCTCACTTAGATATCGAACCAATGAGCCAATTTTCAATTTTTATAGATTAAAATGTAGGTATAGACCAGGGCCTTTTGAACGCTACTTTAAAGAGACTAGCCTACAATATCCTTGTTATTGTTGTTGTTGTTGTTGGTACAACTTTGATCGAACCAATGAACTGACTTTCAATTATTATAGCTTAAAATGTCGGTACTAACAAGGATCGAGGCCTACTGAACGCTATTTTAACGTGACTAGAATTCTTATTGTTGCAATTTTTGAACATTTTGCTCTACTCTGGATGGAAATCGAACCAATGAACCGAATTTAAATTTGTGTGGCTTAAAATGTGGATACTAAGAAGGCCCAAGGCCTATTGTTGTTGTTGGATTTTTTTCCCCTTTATATCGCAACTGAATCAATACTATTCGCAGGCGAAAATAGCATTTATCTCATTTAAGTAAAACTGATCGTTTATCTAATTGAATGTTGTTTAGCCCTTGTATTGCAAATTTCGTTTGTCTCTTTAAGTTAAATCTTGCTTATCTCATTATCTCCTTCATTTCAAATCTTGTTTATCCAATTTATCTCAAAAAGCGTTAATCTCAATTATCTCATACCAGCTCGTATATCTAAATTCTAGTTATTTGATCTAACTGAAATATCTTTAAAAAAAAATAACAGATATTAGTATTAAAAACGCTTACGCATATAAAATATGGATGTAAGCTGTAAAAACACTTCCTGCTCTAAAGGAACAGAAACAAGCTTTTCAGGAAGTGTTTTTATGGCTTACATCCATATTTTATACGCGTAAGCGTTTTTAATACTAATATCTGTTATTTTTTGTTTGTTTGACGATATTTCAGTTAGATTAAATACTATGTGAGCCATCAACGTCACCCTAACCTGTGTAAAAGAACCTCCAGGTTGTTTTTTGGGATGCTGGAGTTTTTTTTTTACACGTTTAGTGCGACACTGATGGATTACGTGTCTTTTTCTTGTATCTGTTCCTGTAGAGCATTCAGTCTTTAAGGCTTACATCTGTATTTTATATGCTTAAGCCTTTTTTTTAACACTAATGACTATTGCATTTTAACGGCTCTAGGCTTACGTTTCCTTTTGTTTATGGGTAAAAGAAAAAGAAAAAGAAAACTCAAATGTAACCTAAATTAATTTAGTAGGAAAACTGCATAATACATTCAGTGAGAAAATTGCTATTTGTATTTTGACTACCCAGTAACCCGCCCCCCCCTCCCCCCTCCCGAACCTAGGAAAAAAAAAACCGAAAAAAATAACCGCAAAAAACGTTTCCTGGTGGAACTTCCTTTGCCTGCCTGGTGAAATTCGCGCCAAGGAAACAAACCTAACTAACCCAACCTCCAAAAACCTCGGCTTTTTTTTTCAGGTTCTCCCCCCCCCCCCCGGGGGGTTTTTATTCGGGAACCCACCCCCCCCCCCCCCCCAGCCTCATTAACTACCCTTTCTTCTTGAGGGTGCACGGCAAATCTAACCATTTGTGTTACACCCCAAACCCTCAAAAGAACTATTTTTAAACAACTTAATTGCTTACACTTGTTACAGTGGAGTTGATTCAAGGACAACATTAAAAACTAGAAACTCCAAATTTACGGTCGCAAATAATACGGCTTCATCACCAGATAATTATTAAACACCATGACAAAACTACTTGCTTGGAACTTTCAAATACCCAACAACAAAAAATGCAATAAAACGATGGCATGCTATGACAATGAACCGTTTTTGGCAACTCTCAAAATGCAAGTAATATCTGCCCAAAACAAAACGTGATAAGGATTTCCGCCATCTTGTTATTTTGCCGTTGGATGCAGTTTTGCCGAGTAAATGAAAAGAAATTGAAGTGAGAAAACAAATAAAGAGACATCCATCGTAGCATCCGCGAACTGCAGTGAAGCCAGCGCAACTGGAAAAACGGGGTTCGATTACCGTTCACACGAAGAAACGTTAATCCCCCTCCTCCCCTCTAAGACCGCGCACTGGTCTTCCCCGAATGTTACGACTCTTGTTTGTTCATTCGTCCCACCGAATAATCATTAAACAAATAAATGAAAATTTTCTGCAGACAAACACTTTTTTTTTATTAATTTTTTTAAGCCTAAGCCAGCCGAAGCAATTTAATGCTCATGTGGCTGAACCGGCTCAAGTTTGGCTCAATTTTGAACATTACCAGACTTTTAAGAGAAGAAGAAATATCTATTAAAAGGAGGTGCCAACCCGGCGATTCGATTCGGGAAACCTCCAGTCATCGTAGGGGGCTGAAAGATTGTCCAGAATTTGCCAGAATAGTTCCCATGGCCACTGAGGCAGCATGGTAGCCGCTCATGCAACCCAGGCCGGTAGTCCTGGTGGGGACTTGGCCAACGTTCCCTTTCTAGGGGGTTCGACTAGATCCGCAAGCCTCCAGCAACCAGGCTGAGCTCTCTCACCGCTCAGCCACTCTAGCCTTAATGGCACGTTTATGCAACCACTCGCTTTTGCATTCTCGCAGCTAGAAGCTAGAAATCACCTCAATTCCAAGATGGCGGCGGTTTTATGTCTGCCGCCTCGCAACGAAAACAGCAAATAACGTGTGTTTGGGAAAATTGTTTCGTCATGAAGAATTCTTTATATTATTGGCACGGATTATAAGACTGCAAGTATTTACTCAAACGATGTCGGATTTAGCTAATCCATTTAGCGTTGTTACCATGGCAATGTCACCTTTACCATCGCGATTGAGTTCTAGCTGCGAGAATGCAAAGGCGAGTCGCTGGGTAAACACGCCCTAAGTGTCTAGCGGAGCACACGGCATTGATGTTGCCGTACCTTGGCGGCCGATAAACCACCGTTGTTAAATTAATTAATTGAATTAATTATTAAATCTGGAACGTTTTGCAAAATCCTTAGGACGCCACACAGACTGTAGTCGTCATTAGGACAGCTCCTTCCCTCACTACCAACTACGCACTCACCGTTTATCCATCGGGAGAATAAGTAACGCCTAACGTCGACCGCCGCACTGCGATGGTAAGGAAAGGCGTCCATAGCTCCACACCTTTCGCCACGAGGTCTCGACGTAGAAGTTCCCCAACCGACTGTATCCCCTTCTCCCGCCCATACCAAAAGGTCAAACTCTCCCAAAGAAAACAATGAACTTTTTCTGACCCGCCAAGGTTCAAGTATGTATGACTAACTCAATTGTTTCTGAGGCACTCGCAGCCTAAGCACGGATGGACATCCGATCCGCCATTTCAGACGGGTCTGTGCTACGTAAACTAATACTGATTATTTAAAACTGAGGGGTGAGAAAAGAAACGATTGAAAATAACGAAGGAGGTATGTAGCCTACGTAACTTGAAGCAAAAGGTGAATAAACTGAGAGGGGGAAGCGGGGCAGCCAGGGGCGGACTGGCAGAGGCCCCGTCAGCGAGTTTATTTTTCGCAGCCAAGACGAAGAGTGAAAAAAACATGTCCCCTTTTTACTTCCCTTATTTAATTTCTTTTCATTACACCACTTAATTTTTAACATTTCCAAATAATAAAAAAAAAATTATGGGACCGTTTTGATGGGACGGGAGCATTGACGCAAATTGAACATAACATTCAAACTACTTATTTTATTAGAACTAGTGTTACAATGTCAATACACGTACTACGTATAATAGTAGGGGGCTTACGGAAGTTTCGAGAAAGTCGGTCCGGATGGAGAGAAGATCGTGAGTCACTATGAAAAACCACAACTTGCAAATAAAACACGGAATTTCCCCATTTTTTAATTCCCTGTTTAATATATTTTACCCTTGAAGAGCATTTTTCCCCTAAAAAGGGAAAAATTCCCTGTAAGCGGAAGCACTGAGGTCACATCCCATGGGTGCCCACAGGAGGGTACTGACAGTGAGGAACAACTCCTCAACTAAACTACAATCCGGGGGGGGGGATGGTTTGCAGCTCATTTCATGATGAAGCGACCTAAAAAAACTCCCCCTGGATAAAATAATATGAGATGAAATGAAGAAACGTGAATAATTCTATCTTATTATTTCACCTCACTTTATTTTATATTACCATTACTCCATGAAATTAAATGTAATAAAATAAAATAAAATGATGAAACGACCTGAAAAAAAAAAACTTCTCTCCGACGCCAGAGGGAAAAAAAACATAGAAAAAGTATCGCCGATTAGGCAGATGGGCTGAAAGAGCTCTAAACAAACCCGTATTTTTTTTTGTTTTATTTAGTAAATATGCAAGCATTTTCATTTATTTCTGATACCGCACCGTCTTCTTATAACAGATTACAAAATAAAGAGTCAAAAGTGCCACAAAGGGCCACAACGAAGGATCAAAAGTTAGGACGGCTCGATACAAATAATTTTTTTCTTTTACGCTGCGTCGTCCTAACTGCCAGGAGCACATAAAGGAGGAGTCTTCCAAGATAATTCTACCCATGTTCCAACACTCGTTTGGAGTCACGACCCAACGCAGACAACTGTCGAACGAGTGGGCCGAGTAGGCTCTCCCCTTTAATTTTTATTTTGGGTGACCATTTTTACTTTTGCAGAAAACGTACGTCAAAAATTACGTTGTGTGGGCTTTCATTTGCAAAATACAGTGCTCGTGCTTTGATTGGTCCACGCCCGCGACCAATTAACAAGCAGCACTATTTAAACAACCTTTAAGTGAGCAAAGAGTTGTTTCACAGCCAAGGCCAACTGGGGTAGAAACTGTGTGTCTTGCTCATCGGCTACATGTCAGTTTGTGTACGTGCCCGGAAGTTATGCGCCTTAGCATTGCTAATGTAAAACACAATTTTGGCATTGTTAAACCAACTGGCCTGGGGCCAAGAGCGAAATCCGAAGTTTATCTCCCAGATGGCCTTGTGACAAGCACTGGAAATATGAAGCGAGAGTTACGACCTCCCAGCTGGATACTCACATGTCCGGCATATGAGTTTTGTAAGCTCGCGCTGCTACAAATTCTCGCATCAAACAACACAACAATTATGTGAAAAATGTGTTTTAATTGCGTAAAAACGAAGTAAAACCGTCTAGATAATGGATAGCTAGTGTTCTTTTAGGAAGTGATGAATTGAGATATACAGAACTGTGATACTGTGGCATCGAGGGGCATCCTGGAATACGCTTGTCAGGTGTGGTCCTCACACTTGGTTAAAGACATTGCTAATTTCGAGGGATTCCAAAGACCTTTAACCAAGTTCTTGAAAGGTTTCTGAGAAATGCCTTATTGGAATAGACTCTTGCATGACAAACTGGATTCCCTAGAGATACAGTACTGATTTAATCATTATGGTTAAGTTATAAAAACATATTCACGCCTTTACAGCTTGCTCCCAGGTGCACGAGGACTTTCCAAATTTTCACTCCATAATTAAGCAGGCACGTGGCTGTGTTTGTTTCGTTAAAAGAAATGGCGTTGTGCATTTCTTCGCTTGATGCAAGAAGTGCTAGATGGTGTCATATGTTGCCGGATTCTGCAGGCTTTCAATTGGTGATAGTGCCGCTTTAAACAAAATGGACCATTCTAAATCTTTTCATCATAATCGTCCTCAACTTGACCGTCTCTGGGATAGGAATCAGCCAGTGCCACACAACCTTTCCTTGGATCCGAATTCACTCCTCACGTGAATTCACATATTTCACAAATCGTAGATCACATTTAAAGTGACACTATCATCGCTTGAAAGTCTGCAATAACATCTAGCACACTATCCAGTACTATCTAGCATTTGTGTACATTAAGCGAAGGAACGCACAACGCCATTTCTTTTAACGAAACAAACAAGCCACCTCCTCGTTTATTATTGAGTGAAAATTTGTCGTCGTCCACCTGGGATCAAGATGTAAAGGTTGACAATATCACTGCTGCTTGATGGCGCCACGGTATTTTCGTACGGTTTTCAATCGGTGATAGTGCCACTTTAAGTGAAAACAGCCGAAATGGCCATAACACAGTAGCTACCTTTCCAGATTGCTATTTATTACACTGTGGTTTTGAGTATCGCTAATTAGGTGGAACCCTTTTGTAGATGTCGTCGTGACGCCATGTCTAAAAACTTGCGTGCTTCTAAACTCCATCCCGGCTACTTTCACCATTCCAAACTCGCAAAAGAAGCCATTTGGAAGTCTCTTTGGGTCCTACCGCTCCCCGGCTGGTCCATCAACGCGGATTAGGTCGCCGATGGAAGAGCTTTACGTTTTTGGAGACGGGCAGGTGGAGCCCTCTGGAGAGCGGCCGTTGAACTACATTAAACAATGACGACATAAAAAAATGGCCACCATAGGGATGGGGGTAGAGCGCTGTAAACACTAGGCCCCGATTGGCTCAAATGGGATATACCAGAATTAAGTAATAGGCTTAGTGTAGGGAGCCCACCGGCCACCAAGAGCCTTAGATTAAATATTGATGGCCCCTTTCCATTATTGACTGATCCTAAGAACGAAATGGGGGGGAAAAGAAAAGATGTATGTATCTCTTCAAAAATTTAACGTTTCCATTCCGGGCAGGGTGCAGCTTACTAGCTTCACCATTCGCGTTCTTGATCACAAAACTGAAAATGGTACTTAATCAACAAATGAAAATGTTGGACGTTGTGAAAATGAAGAGCAAATAAATAAAAGACGGAACAACAGCACATGCTGAGTGGAAGTTTGCAATTCTCAAAACGTGGTAATTACCCCCCAGCCCTTCTTGTTCTCAGATTCATCTATCTGACAATCAGCAATTAAAATAAATTATTCGCACACAAGTAAAATGTTGTCAACGGTAAGAACAGCCAAAAACGGTAAGTGTTTATGGCAAACGAAAAAAACGTTCACTTGTTTAGGAATTGAAGCTGGACATGTGGAACTGACCTCCAATACACCAGATCACTAACTAATACGACTTAAAAAAAGTCCGTAAAATTTACTTAAATTTACTTAAATCTCAACTAGATTTCAACATTTAATTGGAATTTTGTAGAGACTCCCTAATGTCAGTGCCGAACGTTGACGAACTGCCAAGCACATAGGGATAAATTTGTGCTAAATCTCAGGAGGACTTGTACGTCAACCCAGCTGGAGCTTGTTTTTACTTGCGACCATTTGGAGATCGTCAACACTGTTGGACTCAAGCTGCATGTGATTTCTATTCAAGCACTGCACAAAACTCGTTGTCGGCTGAAACTCTTACCCTGCCGGATGAAATTTGAACCAAGGCAACGGAACTAACCTAACCTAAGTTGCTATGACAACAACAATGCGACGGAACAACGTGGTGTTCTGCTAAATGTTGACGGTGTACTAATATCCGGTCCATTGGTTTTTTTTCTCCTTCAATGAACTCTTCTCACATCCTAAATGAACCAGCTTCGATGCATGCCCCAATTGTAAGTTTTCAGCCTCAGCGATTAGCCATTTCATCAACACAGATTGAGATAGAGGCTCATGCTTCTGCTTCACGATTCCAAAAGCAGGATGCAAGCCACAAACCCCCATAATCTTTGACAGGTAGTAACGATACAAAGTGCCTGAAAGAAAGTTCGTACAACAGTAAATAATCGACTAGTACTTACTGGCATGGGCGACCATGTTGTTTAGATGCGCAGCAGACGGGGCGGCCCTTAAATGGGCTGGCAGGGCATAATGCTGGGCCAGGAATCCAGGGGGTAGAACCTGCAGATGGGGGTGTGCCCCTGGAGGGGCCAAAAGGGACATTGGCGGAGATTTAGGACTACATGATGAGCCGGGACGCATCATTAGACCGGAAGGATCCATGAGGTCACATTTGGACGGAGTGGGACTCGGGCTGCAACTGGAAAATTGAAAAAAGGTAGGAGTTAAAAGTATGTTATATCTTTTACAGCAACGTTGTATAGTATTGCTTGTTTCACGTTGCGCCACGGTGGACTAACGTGAAACCTTGGTCGTACGTTTTCTGGTTCAACATATCTTTAATGAATTCACCTCCGACGATATACATCGTTAAAAATATATGATAGGTGTGCGTGGGTGTTTACTGTAACTCTCTGCTCCCGATATAAGAAACCTACACAGATGAGAGTATCGCCAAATGAAAGATAGTTAAATCATGCTTTGGTTAGGCCTATTTTCATCCCTGTAACTTGATATTTTGACCCTCAAATACACGAAAAACTGCTTTGAAAACCGGTTCATGATGCCAAAGTTCAATCAAACACTTACTTTTCAGGCAAACTAATCAGAAAGAAACTAGATTGCCAACAAAAAACCCTAAAATTTGGACGACCTGTTTTGCATCATACATTTCTATCAGCAGACGGACAGATCATCAAAATTTGTTGGCTTCTGAATGAAGGAAAAAGCAGACCTGAAGGTATTAATAGGTTGTGAAACACTCCCGTTTCTGGAGCAAGGTGCGGGGATTGAGAGAACAAAGCAGGCGATTTCTCCGTGCATTTTTTCCAACCCGTTTCTCACGCCACTCTTACGTTAGTAGGGGTATTATTCCCGCCCGGGGAGTATAGGTATACAGATACGCAAACCAAGAAGTCGTACGTTTTGAATGGCGTAGAAGATATGCAGACGTACTGAGGAATGGGATGAACAAATTGTAAGCAACAATTCCTTCCAAATAATCACTACATCCGGGGATCAAAGAAACTATATGAAGCATGGAATGTTGCCAATAGAGTGAGCGAAGCAAATGATAGGGCTAGCACGATTAATGTGAAGAACTGGATGACCAATAATTTAACAACCCCTTCTTTTTTCGTTTCACATCTTACTGAGTTATTTAATCTTGTTGCTCCTTCTGTGAAAAGGTACTATTTTTGTAGGAAATATCTAGGATACTTTGCATGCTGTAATCTAAGTGAGCAGGGCATATTTACAAGGAACCTTTTTTCCCCAAATGTGCAGTTAAGGGTATTGCTTATTTTTAGTAAGCGATAATACGTGCAAACTACCAATAATAATTCTCGAAATGTACAAGAAACGTATGAAATAATAATTATAAGGAAGATGCCGGAAAATGTAGCTTATTTAGGCCGAAAACTGACAAGAAACATAGCAAATAAATTACAGGGGAGATGCCTGATAATGTAGTCCACTTAGACCGAAAACGAACAAAAAACATAGGAAATAACAACATAGGATAGGGTATATACAGGATAATGTAGTCCATATAAACCGAAAACTGACAAGAAACAAAAGAAATAACAATAACACTGTACGGTAGATGCCAGATAATAGCTAATGTAGGCCGAACATTAATTAGAAGCATCGTAAATAACAATTACAGAGTAGATGACGAATAATGTAGGCCATTTAGGTTAAAAATTGACAAGAAACAAAAGAAATAACAATCATAGGGTAGATGCCGGATAGTAGAGCCCATTTGGGCCGGAAATTGACAGGAAACATAATATAGGGAAACAAATATAAGCTACATGCGGTTACTGTAGCCCACTTCAGCCGAAAATTGACAAGAAACACAGGAAATAACAATTGTAGGGTAGATGCCAGATAATGTAGCCCAGTTAGGCTGAAAATTGACAAGAAACATAGGAAATAATAATTATTTACAGGGTCGATGCCAAATAATGTGGAGCCAAAAATTGACAAGAAATATACGAAATAAAAATGCCGGATAATGTTCCCCATTTAGGACGAAAATTGAGAAGAAACTTAAGAAATAGTAATTATTATGGTAATTTAGGGTATATGAAGATAACCAATAAGTCGAAAATTACAAGATACGCAGAAGTACTTAATCGAGGTTTAAAATTTTAATTTTATAATTAAAACGAGATCACGTGACCTACATCAGCCTATGGGATGACGGAGAATCTGGACCGTGGATGTTGTGTTTAGAATATGGGAAACGCTATCGAAATGGTGAACAGGCACCTTTAATGCCGGATAAAATTGCTCTTTCAATCATTTTTGGCAAAGGTTTATTGCCCATTTACAACTAAATCGAACATTTGGGCCAAATTGTTTGTTCTAAAAAATTGTTACGACATCCGGCGGGGGAAACTTTGGAACTAAGGCTGCAGCTTTTATCCCTGCGATGTTTTTTGTTCTAAAATGGAATGAGCTTGCGAGTGTGAGCTAGTTTATTATCACATCTTCTGAAAAGGAGTCTTACGCGCTAATGGTGACGAATCTATTTCCAAGAATCCACAACTTAAAGTCCACGAATGTCTGCGTTGTATCGTAGCCTACCTCAGAAATCAAACGTTTTACTACACAGGGGCTTGTCGTACGTCGCTCGCGCGTCGCCTGGATACAGACTCTAAAGAGTGCGCGGTCTATCTTGAGTTCTCCGCAGAACGAACACAGATAATCGATTGTACGTTTTTGACAGCAGAGTGCCTTGCTGATATCCAAGATGGTTACAAAAACAATGGCGGCCGTCGATTAAAGCCGCCCACTCCAGGAAGACGTAGTCGCTCGTAAAATACTTTCAGGACTCAAGATACGCCGCGCACACAATACATATAATGAAAGGGTTGAAACCAGCCCGAATTCATATCGTAGAACAATTGAGCGTTATCAAATTTTACGCTTACGCACTATTATCATCAATGGAACTCGCGCTGCGCGTCTTTATTGTTAACTTGTGTCATGCACGAGAAGCATTTTAACATCGAGGTAAAAGCCCCTGCCATTACCAAAAGTTGACTGGGATAGCGGAAATCCAAAAGCTTTCTCAAATAGCTCTGGACAACCTAGTGGTATAAATAACTACTTAGAACGTGGGGCAAGTTAACAACAAAGACGTAAAGCGTGAGTTCCAGCGATTACAATAGTGATTAAAAAAAAAGAAGACGATTTTCTACGATACGGCTTCTGCCTGGTTTCTCCCCTTTCATCGTAAGTATTAAGTCGGTATCCATGCGACGCTTGGGCGACGGACGCCAAGCCCCTGCATTTTACTACGCCCGTAAGCAAAGCGAAGCGAAAGCAACAGGATCTCACCGAAACTTACGAACCCAGCGTGTAGCACTGCGGTTAACTTTCAACCAATCGTAGTGCAACTGAACCTGCATAAACTCAACTCTAACTAAATTACGCAAATTTAAATAAATAAGGCAACATAACAGACTAGAAAATCTGATATTTCCGGTAAACTTGGAATTTACGCCTTCCTTTGAGCTTCGTTCTCCAGTAAATTCCCAGAAGATGTTTAACCTCGAAGAAACATCGAACTCAAACGGAATTCAGCCTGAAAATACAACTAGCCCTTAGTCCTTTAAAGTTCTCTGCATACAACATTTTAAATTTTTTAGTCGCAACTGTAAACTAAATTCTGAGGCAACATTTATCATTAAAATATGACTCTGTGTTTGAAAATTCCTGTTCTGCTTGAAGCCATCTAATACGGCGTATAATCTGTCCCTTGGTTTAATTATACACCAGCAAAGAGAGGGCGCCACTTTCATTAGCTCCGTTGGCAACAACATCCTTATTTTGGGCAACATTCACTCCTGTAAACACGAGGGCAAGGTAATATATGTTCTTGGTGAGCGGTGCTTTTAGTTAATAATTCAACGTAAGATTAGCGATAAGGACAGGAAGTTTGGTGGACACCGAATTGGACGACAGGGAGGAAAGACTAATTCATAAGAAAGATGGCTTCCAAAAAAGGAAAAGAGAAACGTGTTTGTTAAGGGCCAAAAAGGAGGAACATATCATCGCCTTCATTTAGACTCCTACCAATCAAATTTCTGATGTACAAAACGTAGAAAAGATTGTATAAATAATGCATTTTCGTAAGGAAACTAAACTGAATGAAGAAAAAGAAAGTACAGGAAAGTTCTAAAGAATCTTTCGGGTGCAATCTCAAAATGCTGCAAGACCAAGTTTCTGAAACAGTGGGTCCTCATCACGATGGGTTGGAAACAAGTGAGACTCACACGAGGTTATGAAGAGACATCAGAATAATTAAAGTTTTCCCGAAAGTCAGGTATCAAACTATTTTTCAGAAAATGTGATCAACTCCCCTTGTAAGGATTGACTGCAGCGTTCTATTCGAAGCCCAAATTGGTGTAATTACCTGTAATTAAGGGGTAATTACCACATTTGGAAATGAACATCAACTTGATACTTTTGCCAGCAGTTCGAACATGTGATGCGACAAACTTTCCACTGAAACGGACGTTCCATTCTTTGCAATTGTAACATTTGGCGTGGCGGGAAAAATTACTATAAATTGTAAGAACGTTTTTAACGCCAAGTCAGACACTCGCAAAAGGCACTACAAGCGGCGGAGACGCTCTTTGCCGGCTTGTGGGACAAATTCGTTTGCTCGATGTCTCATTCTGAAAATTCATGTTTGTAAGTATTGTTGGGGTGAAGAGAAGTAAATTCAATTATTTTGCAATCGAGAGTTGCCCACTGAATTTATACCCTAAAAAGTACGAAGTTTGACAATTTCAAAATGGCGACAGAGATGAGTGTTCGGCCTAGGAATGAAATGTTGTCTACCCAAAATACACACGGCTGCAGGCATGGAGACTACGTAAGCCAAACAAGTCATATTAGATAAGACATTGAGACCATAAGCTAACGAAGGAATGTATTTCAGTCTTCCTCTGCGTAGTCAAATGGAAACGAATGAGTCATGTTTGTCACCGAGACCATAAGCTAACAAAGTAATGAATTTGTCTTCCTATGTAGAGTCAAATGGAAACTACATGAACGAGTCATGTTTGACACTGAGACTGTATTAAGTTAACAAAGGAATGTGTTTCAGTCTTCTTGTGTGTAGTCAAGTGGAAACGAAAGAGGATGTTTGACACTGAGACCATAAGCTAACAAAGTAATGTATTTGTCTTACTGTGTATAGTCAAATGGAAACTATACTGAACAAGTCATGTTTGACACTGAGACCGTATTAAGTTAACAAAGGAATGTATTTCAGTCTTCTTGTGTGTAGTCAAGTGGAAACGAACGAGGAAGTATGACACTGAGACCATAAGTTAACAAAGTAATGTATTTGTCTTCCTGTGTATAAACAAATGGAAAATACACTGATCGAGTCATGTTTGACACTGACACCATATTAAGTTAACAAAGGAATGTATTTCAGTCGTCTTCTGCGTGTCAAGTGGAAACGAACGAGGGTGTTTGACACTGAGACCATAAGCTACTCTGTGTAGTCAAAAGGAAACTATGTTAGTTGAACCAGTCACGTTTGACATTGAGACTAAGCTAACAAAGGAATGCATACGGAAATTGAAAGCTAAGGGAATGTATTTCAGTCTTTCTCTGTGTAGTCAAACAGAAACTACGTAAATCGAAAGCTAACTAAGGAATGTATTTCAGCCTTCCTCAGTGTAGTCAAATGGAAACTACGTAAATTGAACGAGTCATGTTTGACACTACGACCATAATCTAACAAAGCAGTGCATTTCAGTCTTCCTCTGTGCAGTCTAATGGAAATTACGTTACTGAATGATTTCTAAGCACGATAGACCCAAAACGGGAAGGTGTTCTTCATTTGGCTGTAGATGAAATTTAGATTTGGGACAAAATTGTTGCTTTTACCTAGATATTACTAACACAGGATATTGGCACCCGTAAAATTTGTACCCGGGGCACAGTTTGTCTTCTGTTTTCCTCAGGTTGTATGAATTGTAACCTAACATCTACTAATCAAGTTATTTCAGTCATGAGTATTCTGTTCACTCTTGTAATTCCATGTCACTAGACGTACCCGGGTCCAGTTGGCTGTGAGCGGTGTTTTAGTTGTTGTTTAAAGTAGTGCTTTTTCTGGTGCTTTGTTCAATGATGACACCTATACTATCCAGATAAAATATATATGAGCATGGCGACCACTAGACACGGTGTGGCTTTACAGCTAAGGTAGTTGTGCTGTTTTCAGCCATCTGAGGATAAATAATTATGCGACAGAGAAGAGTGAAACTTATTTAATTGGGAGACTTAGGTCGCCTGACAACATAAAAGTCACTGTTAGTGACAGCTTAACATTTTCTTGTTGAAAAAACTACGTGAATAACGTTGATGTTTGTTTAACTACTAACTACTACTGGCTACTGGTAACGCTTTTTTTGTATCACGAAAATAAATTCTTCCATGCGGTCAATAAAGCTAGTTCTTACAGCTCATTTTACAGGTATTGCTGGAGATGTGCCCTTTTCATAAAGCCTCTTCTAATTGGTCAAGTGGTTCAGGGGTTAGGGACCTCTAAGCGACCAAATTCATTGTTTTACATTCTTTTAAACATGGTTATTATGCAACAATGCCAAACTGAACATTAAATAAATCCGTGCGTCTGCAGCACTAATAAGAAAAATTAATCATATGAAAAAAGGTGACTGCTATCCTCAAAATGTAACGAAAACCTAAAAAAAAAAAAATGGACCTGGCTAGGACGACGCTATTATCACTTTACTGGGGAGGCAGCAGTGGGGCAGCAATTTTAGCCAGGGGGGCGAACCGAAAGTTCTACTTTTACAGCCTCCCCCCCCCC
>JAHWFP010011362.1:0-18942 GCA_023313725.1 Lithobius niger | reverse complement strand
CCCTCCAAAAAGGAATTTTGAAGCACCTCACTCTTGGAAACGGTGTTGAAAGTTACTTATGAAGTTTCAAGTAACCAGGGGTGTTCGTTAACTCCTTTTTGAAGATCGCAGTAGTGATGACCTTAAAACACCCCGAAGATCTCAAAACTCACCACTTTTTTTCTTGGAGTGGACTCACAACTTGGGTCATATCATAATTTAAGGTTTTCAACACACAAACAGTCCATCATGAACCAACTGAAATTATCCGGCTATAAGCTTGAAGGCATATGCATGCTTTAAACAATACAAGAGTTCATGAATCTCATTAAAAATTTTCCGTCCGTGGCAAAATTGATACAAACATTTTCGGTAACATAAAGTGAATCAATGTTAATAACGTCGCTGGCAATTAACCGTTGCTTTTCTTCTTTTTATGTTTTTGTTGTTGACGTTTTTTTTTTCAGTGTGTGATGTAAGTGTGTTTTGTAATGTTTTAAGGTCTCTAGGCCTAAACCATGCGCAATGGCTGTTTACCGTGACGTCACCATGAGTTAGCCAATGATGAACGGGAACAACGGCTGCCTGGCCGTCTGATTGGACTAGCCCAGACACGTGATATGCACGTCACAGCAAACAGCCATGGCGTGTGGTATAAACAAGAGAAGTTTGGCCAAAACTTAAAACTGAGTTTTATACGGATTAATTTGTGGGTGTACAGTGCAGGTTAGGAAATTCTTATTTCATACCATACACTACGAGTAAATAAATAATAATAAAAAAAAAACACTGTAAAATATTATACAAATTTAGGTTTAGTTTATTAATGGCGTTATTTACCCGGCATGTTTTGTTGCCGGGCGTTTTTGTTTATTTAGTTGCTTTACATTATTTGCTTTACGTTAAAAAAAATTATTTTCGTCCGGCTGTTTTGATAATTTGCACGTTGCATTGCGACGTGCAGGCTCATACTGGTCATAGTGTCATGGCGCCATGGCACAGGCGCTCTTTGGCTGCAACACTTGTGGCGCACCTTAGGCATCCATTCCCACCCCAGAAGAAAAGTCAGTGCCTTATTCTGGCCGGAGACTTTTTCCTTCAGGCGCCTCCTTCCTTCTATCTCGCATTCCTTCACGTTAGTTGTTAACCCTTTTTCTTACCCCAATCCCCCCTCCCACCCAAGAAAAAAGTTTCGTAAAACTACAAAAATCAGCAAAAAATGGTAATTCTTAAGGTCTAGAAGATGTTTTATAAAACACGGGAGTCCAGAAATTACAGTCAAGGATTAAAAGAATTAACCTTGGACTTTACATGGGAAAATCACTTCCCCAGACCAACTAGCGGCGGTTGGAGGGTAGACAACTATGAGAGGTATACGTTTGGTCACATTATGGAAAACCTATGAGGGGGGGGGGGGGAGGTTCCCTCCAGATGACACAGTCGCCCCTACCTCTGGCGACACGAAAGCATGAAAGATAGCAATTCTTTTCCAAAGCATGAGAGAAAGCATGATAAGACCAATTCTTTTCCAAGCATGAGTGATTATTCTTTTGTCTTATTTACTGTTATGAAATTTCATTAAGACGTGATTTTTGATTCAGCTGTTTATCGTTTCAAATGTTAATTCACGAAAATACCACGCTACGAAAAATTTCACGATTAATTCACGAAAAATCCATATTCTCGAAAAGTTTGCAGGTCATTCAGACGAGAAATTTTTCCTCTTTTGGAATGGATTCCAGTCGAATTGAATACTGCCCGTCGATTTTTGGGCATGTTCGTGGTCATTCGATTCGTTATTGGCCTATGTTATGTTCATCATTAAATTAGGGCTGACTTGTTTTGAAAGGCCGTTACCATGCGCTGCCCGCGTTCAAGCAACACGCGCTGAACGCGAAAATTGTTACGTGTACTTACGTTGTTGCGAGAGCTGAGATATTGGAAACTTCCAATTCTCTGTATCCTGCCCGTGTTCCTGTAGCACGCGTAAACGCGCCGATTGGTACGTTTACTTCGTTCTGGAGAGTGCTGGGATGGGAACAGTTACTTAGGAACGTTGAGTGTCCATATCTCGGGAACATACTTGCGTTGACGGAAAAACTCGCAGCACACCCACTCAGTCCAAATTTCGTATTGTTAATTGTGTCACTCCCGAGTTTTAGTAGGGCAAATATGTACATACATAAAAAAAAAACTTTGAAAAAATATACTGTCGATTTAAAATTTAATGGTTCTACTTAACATGGTGTTTTTCTTTTTGCCCGTGTATTAATTAATCCACTGTTATAGTTCATTCTAGTGTGCAGATGAAGTTGACGCATAGAGTAGTGACATTTGCCGCCATATTGGCACCAGTATGGGTTTTGGAGGGCATAACTACAAGGTGCACTACATAAAAATGAAGAGAAAAACAACGGAAGAGCGGATTTCTTAGGCTTAAAATAACGTTGTTTTCCTCCAACAACAAAAATCGCGCGTTTTAGGTCTAAGAAATCACTCTTCACAGCATCGGCTTTAGTATGACGCCCTTCTGTTTCTCTCTGCAGTGCCCCTTGCAGCTAACCCATTAAGGCTCCAGCCTAGAGTTATATACATTAATACTACGTCGTGTCACTGCTCTATAGGGGAAAGTTGTTCACAAGTTTTTTTATTTCAGGAAATGAGTCTTTCTTCAGTTATAAAGATGTTATTTTTTCCCCCTTAACATTTCACTGTTTCATGCAAGGACTGCAATTTTGTCTGCTAACCCCGTTTCTGCCACGTTTCATATTTTCGGTCATTGTTTCTTGTAGACGATTCATAAATTGTAGATAGCATGTCTTCCAACTGCTTCGCAAGAAGACTTAACGTGGTCACATAAATAGAATTTGTGATCAAATACGAATTTCACTGCGTAACAACGCCACACAGGGAAGGCGACAAAAGCGAGCAAACTCGGCTAGTCCTGCTGTTATATTAGTAGATAAAGTCTTATCCGTCCTTTTTTCCTTTTAATTTATAACTATAAGGGGGAGGGGGGCCCCGCAGTTACGTCCCTCTCTTGAAAAAAAATGAATTTCCCATTTAAAAACAGATTGCAATTTACAGTTTACATAGACAAGATAAATGATACACGACAATTGAAACATGCGCACAGCCAGCCAGCCAGTCACGTATCTCAATGGTCACATTTTAAACATGTGCACAGACGGACGGACACAGCAGTTTAATCGTGTATATGAGCTATACCACGAGTTAAATCCTTTTTTTTTTTAAATATACAAGTATACGCTATATTTTATTTATTTAGCAAGGCTGATGGATAAGGGTCGATACTTAGGGAGTGAGTCATGGGTACGAGTTTATGTGAGTAGTTGTTTTATTGGAAAGGAAAGCACTCAATGCATAACATCACAACCTGATTCACCAGTGTATTTGCGTGATATTTTTGCAATGGAGGAAAACAGAGTCAGGGTGAAAGACGCGGCCGTTGCCTGCACCTCGCAACCGTCGGGATGGATCGAAATGACGGGTTGACAGCTTCTGCAACAAGTGTGATCGCCAGTTGTCATAGAAACGACAAAAATAACAACTCACGTGTCTATCTTCATTTCTGAATACATGTTTTGATTTCTGCTACCAACGTAACAGCTTTGCTAGTTATATTACTCTTACATTTTTTTTTTGGTGGTGTTGGGACGGGGGCTGGATCGGATTTTTCGCCTCGTTGGGCAGGGGAAAGCTTGTTAAAAATACAACATGCATGCACATGTGCAATAAAAATACGATTTCAGTGATTTAAACAAAACGGCTTTTTATAATTGTTTTTGCCCTAAAGAACGAGCTTTCCATTAACAACTTTTCAACGCATTTGATAGTTTATTTATCTTTTTTTTTTTTTGCTGAATTGGACTGAACACTGCTATTTGTTACCGGTGAAGAATTCTAAACCGTTTTTTGGACTCTAAATGGAAACCGCTCAAATGCTACATAAATCCCTAAACTGAACTTACCTCATCCTTAAGTGCTTGCTTCATATTGACTGTTCTGTTTGCTTTGCAACATTACCTCGCACGTATAAGAGCACGGTTATACAACGACTCGCCTTTGCATTCTCGCACTAGAAGCTAGAAATCATCTGAAATTCCAACATGGCGGCGGTTTTAGCTATGTCGACTCGCAATGAAAAGACTCAATAACGCGAGTTCGGAAGCGACTGGGGAAATTTCTTTAGAAGGAATTCTTTATCTTATTGTCACGAATTATAAGACTTAAAGCATTTACTCAAACGAGGTCGGATTTAGCTAATCCAGATACAGTTGTTACCATGGCAACGACAACTTTTCCATTGAGATTAAATTCTAGCTGCGAGAATGCAAAGGCGAGTTGTTGCGCAAACCCGCCCTAAATGGTTTCAACCCCATTAAATATTCCACGGTTTTTCTCCCAATATGACACATAAATTTTAGTTATTCTACCTACAAACAAGCCGTGAAGTTTGCGGCTGAAAATTAACTTCGTAGTGTTCTTCACGTGTATGTGCGGGGTTTTGGCTGGCAGTCAGAGGCAACATTTGCTCAAACCTAAGGACGGGATAGGCAAAGCTATTTATTTACGCGTGGGAAACGGGAAAATTAGTAAATGTCCTTTTAAGGACAATTTCGGAACTATTACCTATTTACCACCAATGCAAACGCCTCACGAAAAAAAAAAAATTATAAATCCAGCTACGGAAGGCAAGGTCGCGTTATGATGTTTTTGTGAAAACCTGAACACAGCGAATAAATTAAAACACTGCCTAGAGAGTAGAGCCGTTGCCTCAACACCAAGAGACGACGAGATCGAATCATGTGTCATCTAAAAAAAAAAAAACCTACCCATACAGCGTTTTTCCAATGAATAATAAAACTTCAGGGACCGTAGAATCGGACATTTGGTAGATTATGGATAACTTTCTTGTCAGAACGATGTACCGGAATGGTGCATAACTGCACAGTCAGAAGTTTGATATCCATCAATGGTACTGGTTGACTTCACTTTAATTGTTGGAATTCGTACTCGGAAATTTGACAGTGAACCCACTAAAAAAAAATTAACTTAAAAGTGACGTGTCGCCATGCCCCATACAGCTGCTGCCACGGGGGCTTGTCACAAAATACGAGTAAGCCGGCTGGATGAAAAGCAAAAAAAAAACTAGAAGAACACTAGTGATGAGCTCCCGTGGTCTGTAGAAACTCAGTGTAACAGCGCAAAGGTGACTGAAAACAAGGCCGAATGAGATAAAGCGCCTCACCCATGTGAGGAAATGGGCTCTTACCTCACTCGGTCTTGTTTCGCTTGTTTGGAGTAATTCCAATAACAAAATGCACAAATTAAATTCAGCGTACATGTACGATATACGTCACACGAAAATTTAATGTTTTTCAGACTTGTATACTGTCGTTTTTCGATCTGATCAACGGTTAAGAAGTTAAAGCAAAAAAACTTATGCAAAAATTTATGCAAATTTTTTTTTATGTTCACGGAGTCGGATTTCGGCGGATTTTGGATGTATTGTACAGGATGACTTTCTAGGCATGAGACACTAGGAATGGTTTTGATTGTAATTTGTACAGGGTGTTCGTTTATATTCACCACGCTGCTCGTCGTGCTTCGTATTCCTCGACTTCCGCACGTAATGGGGCTGCGGTGATACTGCCTACGGGCCTGACTCTTGCAGCCATTCTAATAAACTAGCTGACCCCGGCGTAACATACGCCGTTAAAACAGCCTCCTTCTCACGCTCTCCGCTGCAACCTGCCCCCCCCCCCCCCCATTCTCCCCGCGGTGGAATGTAAAGACTGCTCGCCTGCACGCTTCTGGCCGGACGTCATGATCCCTCACCATCATCATTAGGTCTGCTCCTAAGCGAAATATATATGTAGATTATCCGGAGGTTACTTAACTATTTTAAGAAAAAGAGCAACGGGGATAGGTGTGTACTAACTAATTACTTAGATGGAAGTTAAAACTACTAATGTTATAATGTCATCTGCTGGGAAAAAAAATGATCGTGGCAACTTGGAAATCATCCGTGCAGTTTACAAAGAACCTTCCTGGACGCACAATGGGCCTTACGGTATACGACTATCGAAATGGACGCGAGATGCCCGACTTTCCAAAATTGAAGATTAATCTAATTTTGATGTTCATAATTGTTCAGAAATTATTTAAACCTAAAAAAAATGTAACTTTTCAGACTACAGACTACAACCATATAAACGTGATTCAGAAACTAATGAAAAAATAGTATACAGATCTTTTTCGCATCATTGCAACCAAATGGCAATGTGCCAATAGTCGGAAGGCCCTCACCCCTCCGAGAAAAAATCAGCCACAAGATTCCAAAACGCATTGCTTGCTTTGTGATGATTCCCCAGGGAATCTAAACAGAATGAACAATCATAGCCGACTTGTTAGTGTGATGTTCTGCCACCTAAGAGAAACGAATACCATGATCAAAACCTGTTTAAAAGTCAGCTGTATGATGATGTAAAAGTGATCTATGCGATATTTTATTTTTTTCATTAATTTATGATTCACCCTGTATGTAAGCTTGTTTCACCTTTAAGTTTAGTTCGTAGTGTTATTGATTCCAACTTCCAGAGAAAAGGCAATCTTCGGAAAATCTGTTTTTCCTAGAAATAAAATACGAAAATACTATTCGACATCCCATGTTCACTCTGTTCCAAAGTGGAGTGAGTGACCTTTCCACTGATGACCTATGCAGACCAGCAGAAAGAAAATCCGCAAGTTTGAGATTTAATATTTAGGCTATGCCCACACAGCAGATTATGGATGGGAGGAAACCTTAAAGTTGCTTTTGCGGTCGCATTGGTATTTGATGAGCTAGACTACGTTGCTGCGGGAGGGTAGACAAGGGAGCAAAGATTATTATTGATTTCACCTTGATATGACTTTTGCCTCTGTCTGAGGCCCACTTTCGTGGGGAATGAAATATTCCAGCTATACGCACGATATGGTGGTTGGCCTGAGGAAAATGCTTCGTTTTCTGGTATTTTTTCGTTGCTCAAGAATGCGCGAAATAAGAAAACTAGGCATATTTTTCGGATGAATTCAAAAACAAATTCAAGTCGCAAAGGGCAGCAATTTCGTTTAGGTGTTTCGAAGCATTTAAGTTTGATTTTACGATCGGTATCATTCATTCGAGGGTGATAAAACTTAATGTTTCTTCTCCTCTTGTCCATCAAATTTTCGAGTGTGGGTTTCAGAGAACAATCATTTTATACGAGCGTCATTTCTGTCTTCTTCTGGTGATCAAAGTTCAAGTAGAAGGCTCTTCGTTGTCCTCTTTTATTCCAAAACAAGTTCAGTCTCGATAAGCTGAGGCGGGATGAGACCGAGATAGAAAGGAATTTATTGGTGAGACTGACAATGTTGAGACCAGAGAATATCCAGATAAAATTGAAAATTCTCAATAGAAAAAAAAACCGCTGCATACACTGCATACAATGAAGCATTTTGTCAAAGATTTATCATTTGGAAAAGATTTATTGAGAATTTACCAATTTAATAATATTAATAATGTTAGGTAGTGGAGCACACAGGTCTGAAAAGGACCCAAAAAAGTCACTGAAATTCAGCCTAAAAAAGGGGGAGGTGCATGGCGGGGGGAGCATTTAAGTTACACGAAAAAATAGGCCAGCACAAGATCACACAGTCAGAAGCCCAAGTCATTTAAAAAAAGCATTTAAAATAAAAGTAGCAACAATGTAAAATAAATGCTCGGAATGCGTCTGTATTTATCTAAACATCATCTATGGCCTCGAGTAGTATCGATCTCACCGATAAATTCTTTTCCATTTTGGTCTTGCCCCACCTCGACTTATCGAGACCAGACTTGTCTTGGAACAAAAGATTACAGGCCTACTTTAACACAGGTTAAGACATTTGGATGGTGTGTGTTTAATGGCTTGCTTATTAATGGTTTGTTTATTAATGACTTGCTTGCCGCTGGTTTAATGGCTTAATGGTCTTATTAGCGATTCGTGGGCTCCTTAACCTAGAGGGAGCTGGGCTGGTTTTATAGGCCCAGGCACAACACAAGCTGTACGAGAGGTCCTGAGGACCCTGAATGAAATAAGCAGCTGTAAATCACGGGTCAGTGACGAACGGTAAACCATGTTGGGACGCCCGTTCGGATCATGCCCCGTCGCAATATGGGGCTTTTGGTGGGGACGGAATTCGAACATATTCTTTCATGTGCATATTGAACTTAAAAAGAGTCACTGGGTGACAAACGGCCCTACAGATTAAAGGCAGATTGTGTCCTCTTTCGCGGGTTTAACATATTTTCGTGAGATAACAGTCCGGTGTATATCTAAAGAAAAATTACATAGTTTTCTTTTCCAGTCCCATTTTTCTCTCCAAGACTGTTTAAATTTTTCAAGTGTGTTTTTATTGTAAGACAGAAGGTATATTTGTATGCATTAAGTTTCCTCGACCATAACACAATCAACGTGTATTTTATAATTTTGTTAATGGAATGTACATAGATATATCTGGTTCCTTTTTATCTTTTAATTTTTCTTTCAATTTCTAGTATTATTGGCAGTAATTGTTATAAAATGCCATTCTTTCGTGATGAGAAAATGCTACATTACTATTAAGTGTTTTTTTTCTCTCTTCTTTCCGTGTATTTATTTAATCAATTCCAGAGATATTTTTGAAAATGTTTCAAAATCCATCCACTACAATATTTTTAATTTAAAAATACAAAAATAAACTTGTAGGTTTGAGACACTTCCATCTGCAGCCTTAGTGCCACAAGGCGCGAGACATATTTTTGCCAGATAATTCCATCAGAAAATCGTAGGATCTTTTACATGCCACAATAGACATGATCACGAAGAATCACAAGGCCCTTCTCTTTCCGAAAATGCCAGAGGTGGCTTAGGTCAGTATCGAACCCATTTAGGGTTAAATTACGACAACTAGCGCTCTAATCTCATCTCATCACATTTTAATCTCGAGAAGTCTCATCTTGTCCGATTCCTTGTTTAAACCCACAAAAGTTCAAGCGTTACCAAACCATGATGAAGCCTACAGCAGACAAGGAAATATGGTTTGAAAAGAGTATCAAAATTTTTGTTTTAGACTTGCAGCTGAGTTCCTAAAGCTGTTTAATCAGACCGCAAAAGTATTTGATACAAGGTACTTTTTTTTTCAGATTTGACACACCTTCTGCATTGAACGTTTCGTAATGTTTTGTCACATCAAAACCAAAACTGGTAAGAGGGACCATCTAGTTCAGAATAGTTCGGTCCATCAAAGGAGTGATATCAACTCACCAAGTTAACCACACCGACTAATAGTTCGTAGGTTAAATGATAACTAGAGCATTGCTATTTTCGGTAGCAATGTTCAGGTTTTAACGTCGAAATTATTACTCAGTGCGATTAAATTGGCGAATGTTATGGTGTGTTGTCTCACTCTTTTGAAGGGCCGAACCATTCTGAGCTTGGCGGTCCCTTTCACCAATTTTGGTTTTTGATGTGATATCATTTGTTTTTTTTGTTTTTTTTTAGTAGTGTATTAGACTCAACTCAAGTAGGCTGCAAGTCTTTCTTCTCTTCTATTGTTTTAATCGTAACATTCTCACACCCCTCTTTTATTTGTAAACATGAAAGAGCTGAAGTGTCTGTGTTCCAGATGAACATCTGAAATTGACAAATGATGTAATCATCTTGGTCTGCCAGCAACAGGAAATCCTTCCAAATAACAATAGTTTTCTTCCAATTTCGGATGATTTGTTCCTCAAGTAATGGGAGATAATAGCGTTAGAAAACGATTTCAGGACTAGTGCGCCCTTTTATTATTGGCTCAGATTGCGGTCACTCTTTCCAGCTTTTATTAACGAGATGAAAAGGCAGTTCCATTATAGGCAACCGGTGTATTGGATGACATAACATCGTCCGTTATCGTAAGTGACTTTGTATTACAGGCACATAAATAACGGTTTTGGGAAATATTCCTAAAAACTCATTGTGCGATTTGTGGTGAACTGGAAAAGTAGGCCACAACTCTTTTTTACATTTCCATTCTTACAATTTGTAAATTCGACTCCTCTTGCAAACAAGTTGAACGTAGCACCATGTCATGTTAAAAACAATGTACGGCAATGAAAGGATGGAATTCAAATAAATACAGATTCAAGCGTATTTCCGTTGCCGTTTGGACAGTAAATGTGAGACTGCCTGAGAAGTGAACTAAACCAGCGACACTGAGATCAAAAGCCAAAGCTATTGCCACTCAGACGTATACTGACATGCTTTATCTTTTGTAGCTTTACTGACACGGCAGTGCTAAGCGGTAAGCCTTCAGCCTTTGGTTTTAAATGTTGTTGGAGCAACTCCCCAGTCAGGCAGTCTGACTAGAAGTCCAAAAGCTTATATATGCTTATGGCTTATAGCTTTATTTATTTAGTCTACATTATAATGGCGGTAGGACGGAAGTTGATAAAAGAGGAAGTGGGAGAGGAGGAAATGACATCACAATGGGTTGGCAACAATAAGGTTCACAACAGACGCGATTTTCGCATAAGCTACAGAAAACAATAAATTTTTTCATTTTTCAATTTCATCCAAGTATTTGAAACTTAACTGCCTACACATTGGAGTCAAAGGAATTATTAAACAAGCCACGTAAATAAAAACGAACAGAAATGAAGCAGTAGACAATAAGACAAGCAAATAGACGGCCGTAACACCATTCTGCAATGGCAACAATGGAAGAACGGGATCTAATTAAATGAAAGCATAAAAACGCTAAAGCATACAAAGCATGAAGTCAAGTAAAACATTCTTAAGATGAGTGTGTGTGTGTGTGTGTGTGTAGAATCTGGAGGGGGAATCCAGAGTTCTAAGTGAGGAGAAGGGGACAATGAAAGAATGGGACACAATTGAATGAATGCATAAAAGCCCTAAAACGTGCAGAGCAAAACGTATTAAAATAAGTGAAACAGGAACACACGTGTAAAGTATGGCACTAGCTCAAGCGAGGTGTGGTTCCTGGGGCTAGTTCAGCCATTATTTTTCTTACCATTCGGTTTATGGTTATGCCAGGGTTATTCATAACGACAGAATAAGGGCCAAAAAATAAATAAACCCTCCACTTTTTCTCCACCAACTGAATAAGACTTTTTTCCTTCATATTTTTATTACTTCCGGTTTTTGGGTTTGATGGTCGCCGTACACGCGTTATTGAATATAATGCTCAATGGTTGGCAGGGCGTAACATCCGGTTCACGCTTTCTTAAAAGAGTCCGTTGACGATTCGCAGCCGCAACGGCGTAGGTTTTATGACGTGGAAATGGCTTCAGGCGGCTTAGAAACGTTTGGAATGTGCCACCTGCAGGGGAGAAAAAGGCTTTGGAGGATGCGGAGCTACAGGTTACCAAATGCTAAAAACTCGTGATGCGTTTAGGCGTGTCGACACCTTCCCGAAGAAGATGGAGCTCAGCCAAGAATGTTTCTGCATCTCTCCTGAAAAAGAAGAAGGAAAAAAGAAGAAGTGAATTGAAAGAAGAGATGTGTTTTGCTTGCTGTCGGGAATTACTCAAGTAGTAACTGTGTCATTCGAAACACGAGTAATGTTAAGGCTTAGAAGGAAGGATGCCAAGGAAAAAAAAACTGGTTGGATTTTAGAAAGAGACATTCGGTGTCAAGATTGCGAACGTGCCGTTATTAATACTAGGGCCGCTGTCACTTCACTATCAACATAATGGAGGGAGAGTCCACTTGGTTTGCCGCTGCTGTGCCCCTACTACGATGAACTCCCATTTCGCCAAATCCCGTTTCACTAAAAAAAAAAGCAGATTAACACCTTTTGCCTCAGGGGCTATTCCCGTTTCGCCAAAACGAATTTGACAAAATTTTACGTACACGAAAGTTAATACCTTATTCCTATGTAATGGGGCTTTAAAAGGCAAGCATTTAACAGAGACACGCAGTGGTCGAATATGACCAATTGATTTGTTTGCATTTTGAAAATTGGCAAGACAGACACGAAAAACGTGTACTTTAAATATTGTTTACAATTCTTGGTCGTCACTACCTCAATGCCAAGGTTCTATTTTAAACATATTTAGTTATACACATGCTGGTTACCCTTTTCCAAACGGGAAGTCCCGTTTTGCAGGATCCCGTTTCGCAGAATTAAAATATTCTTCAAAATTTTAACATTACAGAAGTTAAAGATGCATGCCTAATTGAAAGTAATTTGTGATTAGTTGCGGTTTCTGATGTTATGTGTTTAGTCGCAGCGAGCGCGGCACGTAATTTGAAACAAATCATTCTGCAAAACGGGTGTTTGCCTATAAATGTCTGACCATTACCATGTAATAAATGTTCGTGTTTAAATGTTTTAAATGTTTCGTGTGCCACACATTTTGTGAACGGTATTTGGCGAAACGGGATTGGCCCCTGAGGCAAAAACTGTTAATCTGCTTTTATTTGTCAAAACGGGACGTAACCCCCTACTACTTCCTCAACAGTTCGCTTTACTGCTGTCCGTTTCTTAATGTCTGCTTACGCGAAGCTCAAGTTGTGTACACATTTATTTTCGAATTCAAAATGCTCCAGCATTTCGTGAAGTAGACATTTAGTTGTTGTTAGCTCTTATAAACACGCCTTTACCAATTAAGACAAGGTTTCGGCTTAACAATTGACACGGACGCGGTTCTCTCGTTGCTGTTTGGCTGTTTCCTTTTGGTTCTGCCTTAGGGCTTCGTCGGGCAGATGACCAGAAGCGGTTAGCGCTCACTAAAACCTTTGAAGACTTCTTCCATTTTTGTCACCCTTGCTCATCCCCACGTCCGATTCCTGATTTTTACAAACCTTGTCCAGGCATCCGTGATCGTACACCGCAAAGTGTTGTGTGGATAGTCCTTGTGGTATTCGCGTGATGCGCGATCTAAGTTTGCAGTGGATTGTGATCATAGCGCCGCTCCACTCCAATGATAAGCGGAATTTTTTAATTTCTTAAATATGAGTGTTTGAGTGTATTTTTCAGGCAAACAGCAGTAAAATAATGCAGTAAGCGTCCGAACTTACAAGAGGTAATTCCCGCGTTTGGTGTGTAGGTATAACACAGGAATGGCAATCTAAACTAGTCCTTTCATAGGTTAGAATGAGTACACTTTTTTTTTTAAAGATACAACTGAGAAAAAAAAAAAAAACAAAAAAAAAAAAAAACAGCTACATAAATAACGCAAATGGAAGAGAGGGTGTATCTTAAAATTTTGAACCACATCTTACAATATGAACCAAAGTCTCATAGCAGAAATCAAGCAACGACAACCCCCGGAAGGAGAACCCCCCCAGAATGAAAACGGGCGAGTGTGTCAATTCTTTGGCTAGAAGTTGAAACTGGTACGTTGTTGCCTTGGAAAGAAGTTGAATTTGGCACATTGTTGCCTCGAATAACAATTTGGTCTGCGTGGTCATCGCAGAGGTATGTTTAAATGACGTCATGCACGAAGGACAGTTATTTTTCACACGGTACGGTTTGCGCAAGCCAAAGTGATAAATTGAGAGAGAGGAGGAGGGCCTGAATGGCAAATGCCCGTGTGTTTGGGCAAGTGCGTCTTTGACCAATAAGCATATGATTACCCATTAAGTGAACAACAACATCCCCAACAACAACCAAGCTCAGTCAACGTTCTGGCAACAGTGATACGTGACGTCACAACCCAAAGCGATAAACAGGGAGTGGGGCAGTGCGTGTGTGTGGGGCAGTGCGTCTAGGAGTGGAGGTTCCTTAACGGGGAATGCCCATGTGTGGCGCAGTGTTTCTGTTAGCCCTGCTCTTTAGAAAATAGAGATATTGGGAGGGGTAGGGGAGAAAGCGCGTCGGTTACCACTAAGCATATGATTACGCGTTAACTGAACCTAAAATGTATTTTTATGGGTTGTTTGGGATGGAGACCATAGGAATTTCATTTGCCATAGGAAGGGCAGTATTTAATTCAAGTACCCATCCGAATTCAACTACGTGTAGCAAAGGGGAGGAAACGGCGTCTGTGCGGGCAACAGAATAGAAAGGGAGGAAAGGGGAGAGGGGAGGATGAGGGCAGGGAGATGATGGGATGAAATGGGGTGGGAGAAGATGGGAGGAAAAGGGAAACTTACAGGAAAAAAAATAGCCAGTCGCAGTTAATGTTCACGCAACACCGACCGAAAACTGGAAAACAACCACGGCCCAAACCAAACCACGGGCGAAAGAAAACCCCGGGCAAAGCCGGGTACGATGCTAGTTTTCTATATTCAGCACTTAGGGCCAGTAGTAGATTCTATAATGAGAAATGAAACTCCAGTGAGAAGATATCAATCAATCCCCGTCGTTAGAATCCCAGTGACGCAATTTTTTTTTCATTTTGATGGCTGCACACTAGATTTCGCTGCAGTCCTCGGATGCTACGACGGGTGTTTCTTTATACAATTCAGTAATGAATTTTCGAAACCGTTATTGTCGACAATTTCTTTGATATTCTGTTTTAGAACTTCTGCCATGAAAATACTTGCACATGTGCAATTTTCTTTAACATTTTTAGCTTGAATTACGTTATGGTTGGATTTATTCCAAGCTTGGTATTTAAGAATTGCGCAATGTCAAGCAAAGAGTCAGGCTTGCGAATATACTGTTATTAATATGATAAGCAATTCTGTAAATTCCTAAATATGAGTGGGAGTGAGTGTATTTTCAGGCAAACAGCATTGCGCATAGTGTTGAAACAGTGTCCGGATTGCGAATATGCTGCTATTCGCAGTTAAGTTAAATTCAAGTAACAAGCTAAAGACCACTAATGTCAACAATTTCTTTGAGAGGCTGTTTTAGAACTTCCTAGCAATTTTATTCAGCAACTGTAGCTTGAATCATTGGTTTTCAACCTATGGGTCGCGGGTCGCGAGCGTTCTCTCGGGGGGGTCGCAATACATAAGCAGGAAAAAAAATTATTTTACTTTTTTTTAAAGCTTTTAATCTTAAAATCTTTTTCCCCCTGAAATTTAATCATTAATAAAATTAATTAATTGTAAAGTACTTTTATCTTTTCTAAAATCTAATACTAATTATAATCTCTCCATTCTAACAACTATAATTCTAATCTAGAATTATACAATATACTAATATAATTCCATAAAATACGAGGCCTACTTTGTTTTTTTATTATGAGCAAATGACGACGTTTAAAATGCAAAAAAAAGCGTATCCCCGGACTCCGGTGTGGGAGTTCACAACGCTCCTCCAAACCCCTTAGTTGTGAAACCGACGGGCGAAGGAATTTACTTGGGGGGGAAAAAATTTGGGGGGTCGCGGTTTGAAAAAGGTTGGGAACCACTGGCTTGAATAACAAGTAGAATTTATTCCAAGCAAGAAAGTTCTTTAGTAGTCAATGTGTTGCACGGGTTTTATTCTTCTTGGCCGAGTGAGTGAAGCCAGCCAGTTTCAATACTTGACTTAATAATGGGATCTGAACAAGGAAAGTGGGTGTAGCTCCTTACGCAGTACCTCATTGGAGTTTCTCTGTAAAAACATCACGCCAAAACTACTGAACCCAATTTGATGATATTTTGTATGCTGACTTAGTACAACTCGGAGAATGGCTTTTACACATTGAATAATGCGTGGTATAAACAAACAAAGAATGCAACAGTTTTGAGGATCAACAATTCGGGTACCCGAGAAACACGCCACCACCTTATCAATCAATAAAAAAATTATTTCGCAGTTGAGAATAGAAATGAAACGATCCGGGAAAAAAAAAAGTTGTTGAGGACTCAGTACAAAAAAAAAATGAAACGGGAGGGAGACAAAGGAGGAAGGAAAATTAAGGTTATGAAAAAAGTAAGCGAAGGAGGTGGAAGGAGGGACGGAGTGGGGGAGAGGAGGGAGGATCAACAATTTAAGTGCAACTTCCCTTCCCCTCCCCATCTCATCGCTCCACTCCTGTATGTCAACATGTAACGGTGGCGGTCCTGGAAAATATTGATTTTGTGTATCTGTGTGCTAAATGAGATATGAATTTAAAACTTCCGACCCTCCTAAAATCTGCCCCTATCTAATGTGATATACTTCAAAATAAAGAACCTCTACATATACAAAAAGATAAGTCTCTAGTTATAGTATCCGTGGCCCATCTTGAGTTCGCCCCAGAATCAACAGAAATAATCGATTGTATGTTTTTGGTAGCAGAGTACCTTGTTGATATCCAAAATAGTTACAAAAACAATGGCGGCCGTCGATTAAAACCGTCTCCTCCAGGAAAACGTAGCCGATCACAAAATACGTGCTGGACTCAAGATACACCGCGCACACAATAGACACTAACGATGGTTAGAAATCACATACTCCATGTGTAGTGCCTATCCCACCACCTGTCAATCCATAAACGTTTCAATTCAAAATAAAACCAAAATAAACTCGACACTCGTTGTGCGTGTCTGTGCGTGTATTTGTCTGTTTGAGACAGGATAATGTTCACAATTCTGTTCTGATTTGGTTGAAATTTCAAGACAAGGGATCTTTGTTGCATGGAATTTAGGAAATTAAAGATGAAATTCGTATCTCAGATAGGATATATTCGGGTTTTGCTTTGGATGGCTTGGCCTATTTTAAGAGCGGCGGTAAGGGAGCCCGATCTGGAAGGCGAGTTGCCCCACATCAACAATGCTTCCTTCGTTATTGGATTCTTTCGTTTGCTTCGTTTTTTTGCTTGAAGTGTATACTTCCATGTAAACGAATGATGCTAATTTTTCGCTCGACTGAGTAATTGTGCCTTTAGAATTCAATTATACGCGTAGTGACAATTAATTTAGTGTAGATAAATGTATATAAATGGTGGACTGGCAGAATATCTAGCTGTTGAAAAATTCACGTTGCCTTTTGAATTACTGTAATGATCGCATTTGAGCGCTCACTGCAACTGGATCAATAGCATCCATGGATACTTTAATCCCGCCATGGAATCGAGTACTTTACTGTTATGATTATGACAAATAAAGATTTTCATAATGTGTGACATGCACCAATCTAATTCATCCAGTCGTGGACATCATCACGCGTAAGCCCCTATCCTGGCAGAAGTCACCCACCATACTTTCTTCACATTTAAAATACGCTTTTGCAGAGGCACTCGTGGTGGTTGAGTGTTAGGCAGGTCAACCCTTAAAATTAGCTAGCCTCTTAGTGGGAAGGAGCCTCTGCCAGAGTCCCGAAAGACCTGGTCGTCATGGTAATGTGTGAGACTATCAGATTGCTTCATCAGCTACGGATTTATTATGACCTATTCTGGATATTTCGGTGGGAAGTCACGGACAGTTGTCCCGGTGGGAGTTCCAGGGGCTTTACTCCCTTAGATTTCTTTCTACTTCTTTAAGTAATAGTTATTGTTGTTGTTGTGCTTTTTTGTTTTTTAGGGATAACCTTTCTATGGTAATAAATTAGTTATTGCGATACTTTTGAAACAATGGACCGGTGTAAGCGATTTAAAGGATAGTTTTTGTCGGGTGCCGTACAAGGAGGAAGAAAATCGTCAGAGACGACTTACTGCCGACGTGTTTTCCAATGCTAGGGACTTCATTCGATAAAAACTGTCCTCTAATTCGCTTACATCGGTTTTGAAATAACTCGTTCATTACTGTAAAAATTGGTTAAGGCATTATTTTTTTTTCGATTTGATAAAAATTTTTCATTAAAAGTTGCAACAATCATTAAGGCATGAGCAATTACACTGAATCTTTGCAATAACAATGGTGGAATTGCACGTTTTCACGACGTTGGCGACACAGTCATTGTTAAAGCATCATTTGTGACTGTCTTGATTATTGTTCCAAAGGGTCCACTTTTAACTTATTGGGATTTCGTTGCTGTAATAGTGTTAAATCAGCAAGTACAACAATGCTGTAAATCAGTACACATGTATACTTATTTTCCGCATTGTTGTGCCAACTGATTTAGCGCTATTACAACAATCAACTGCCAATATTTAAAAAATGAATACTTTTGATGAAATGATTAAACAGGACAAAAAACCAGTCAGCGCAGAAAGGTTAAAAAAATGTAGATGCAAACGTAAATAGGTTTGCATCTGTATTTATTCTAGTGAAATGGTTACGAACACGAAACACAACAATGCCAAACGAACGTGTCCAAAGTTTACTCATTCGGGATATTGTTGCAACTCCCGGTTACGTGATTAGGCGGAGAAGAACAATGAAAACGATAAAAGCATGACAATAATTGTTTAGTAGAGTTGATAGTTGAGCGACTTCTTATACCCCTTCCACAATGGGAAAAAAGTCCAGATCCACCCCGGGTTTGTCCCGTGCCCGAGCCTGACCTTTCCACACTGGACTCTGACTAGGGTCCAGACCCGACCCCGACCTTCAAGTCCTGCTAGAAGTCGGGACTTGAGACGCCGACTCCAGCCCCGTGTTTGAGTGGGTAATGGCATGGTGTGCGGGCTCACACTTTAGGGATGCGTTTTGATTCTTTGAGCACTGATAAGCAATAGCGAGACATACCAAAGAAATATTAACTAAATTCCGGACCTTGGCCGCGATGTTGGGATTCAGCATGGAAAGGGATATGAAAGGAATGGTACCGAATTTTGCCTGTGGGTACAAGTTGGGGTCCAGTACCCGATTTTGCCTGTGGGTACAAGTCGGAGTCCAGTACCGGATTTTGCCTGTGGGTACAAGTCGGAGTCCAGTACCGGATTTTGCCTGTGGGTACAAGTCAGAGTCCAGTACCGGATTTTGCCTGTGGGTACAAGTCGGAGTCCAGTACTACATTTTGCCTGTGGGTACAAGTCGGAGTCCAGTACCGGATTTTGCCTGTGGGTACAAGTCGGGTGTCCAGTACCGGATTTTGCCTGTGGGTACAAGTCGGGTGTCCAGTACCGGATTTTGCCTGTGGGTACAAGTC
>JAHWFP010011357.1:175961-196620 GCA_023313725.1 Lithobius niger | reverse complement strand
GGGGGGGGGGTTGTAACTAGGTAATTTAATGAGTTCTGACCTATAGTATATTGGGAGGTGAGCCGCAGCTGTGCCAGGAGTGTTAATAGGCTATTTACAGTACATTGCAACCAAGATTGTTTTGTTTGGGCAGAGGATTTCAACCGTCAGATGCTGGATCCTGATCTTACTAATGAGCAGCTACAGAGATTACACAAGGAAGCTCGCCATCTGTATGAAATGTATTGCGCACCTGAAGCAGTGGACCGGGTACAACTTGACAAAAACATTGTTGAAGAACTTAAAAAAAGTGAGTTAACACAATATCCACCATTCTTTGTTATTATTGTTTTCAGGTACTAAAATAACTAGTGTACATTTTGTGCTTCAGTTGTGTATGGCCAAGCAGACGAAGTGATAAAGTTGCGCACCACTGCTCCCCTGTACAAAGCTTATGATCAAGCCTTTTATCTCCTTGAAAATACATTTTGCCCCTTATTTCATCAGAGTGATGACGTAAGTTGATTTTATTTGTTGTACTGCTAGTATTTGCACAGATTGCTATAAATTACTGTAAATCGTGTATTAAACACCCATGGGCTTACGCAGTTAATTTGGCTAAAATCGGGGGGCGGGGGTTTAAAAATCATTTTAAAGACAAAATTAGTTTTTACTTACCCGAAAATACTTATCTTTAGTTTTAGTTGATACTAAATATTAGTATTTTGGATAGTAGTAAAAAAGCTTAACCCATTTTCCATACCTAAGTTCTGTCCGTAGAGTAGAGAGAGTTTTCTGGGTACAATCTGGATGCAATCTAGCATTAACACAATGTCTTTATGCTCCTTTATTCACAAATTTAGGTATTAGGTGGTTACTCATCGAAAATCCAACGTAATAATTTACGATTAAACAGTTAAAACTTATTTCTAACTAGGATGCACCAATGTGCTGAAATGCCGATTCCGATGTTGAAAAAACATCGGCCGATATCCGATTCCGATTACTTGTGGTCCGATGTTTAAGAAAGTAAAGTGACACTAAGTTGCATTTTTCATTGAGTCGAAAATAATTAAGTAGATATCAGAAATAAAATAAAAATTTTCTGTAGGCCTAAAATTTAGCTCAAGAAATTGGTTATAAGCACATCTGTCACAAAATGATTTACAAATTTGTGGATTTCCGATGTTTTAACATCTGCTGCTCCGATGACGGTGCTCCGATGACCGATGTAGCCTAAAAAGACCGATGTCTGATGCCAACATCGGTGCAACTCTATTTCTAACCACACAAACTTTCGTAACAGCCTGCTTGATACACGATGGTAGTTACCGTAGATAAAGTTTGATGGAACCTGGGCTACACGTTCATCAGTCCCAATTCATGATGGCGAACTCGTGTGCTTTGACACCATGCAATCATTCACGTACGTGATGGGGATCCAATCTGGCGAAAATGCTTTGCTTTTATTTTCATTTATTCACAATTTTAGTTTATTAGATCGTTACTCCTCCAGAATCCAACATAGCTCACTGTTAACACTAATTTCTTAAAACAAACATTCGTTACATGCTTGGATGCAAACAAACTACAGAAATATACGTTACACCGTAGAGTTACCAGAAGGGAGTGACCGCTAATCGTCTGTACTGAGTGACTGCTCTATCTGTCATGATGCAACCTTCCGAAAGTAATGGCAAAAACGTTCCCATTCATGAATTGCGTTAAGTGAAATGCTAATTTCATTAAATGTATGACGCTTTTACTTAATTTTGCAGCAGACAAATTATGATTTAAGGGGTGAAAAAGTTGATTTCGTAGATTATATGAAGCTTTTGATTAATTTTTCAACACAAACTGCAATTTAAGGATTAGGCGTTAACTCCATTATTTCACTATTTTGACCTTAAAAGCATTGGGGGGGGGGGGGGGTATGTGCTTTAGTTTCATGTGGGTATTTTATACGTGATCTACAATATATAAAGGAAAGGGGAAAACGAACCAAACAGCAGAAATCATACACTAGAAATTACGTAGTACAGAAGCCACCTTTATGTTTCGTTGGAAGTGGTAGGATCCAGATCTGAAATGGCAACCCAATCCTTCCCCAGATCACTTACGATAACGCCGGCTGTAGATATGCCCACTACCGGGATGACTTTGGTTGTATTTATAAGTGTCAGTTAGAAACGGATTAGGTTGTCAGTTCCAATCCGAACCGCCCCGCTGACGAAACGTCAAGTGCGTAAAGGCGACTTTTACTGCGCTACGTTATTTCTGGTGTTAATTTTCGCGTTTTGGCTTGTTTTGCTCTTTCCTTTGTAACTTTAAATTTTTGTTATGGCATGGCCAACTAGACCTAACTTTGAAATGCTGACGGAGTCAGATTGGTGAGGAGCAAACAATTGTGTAATAAGTAAGTTTGCTGTTTTTGGGTTGAAAGTAAATATACACTGTCGGTGATCGCACCACCAGGGTGTTCTACTTTTGATCACTCCCTAGCCTAAAGCCACATTATTATCTGCCTACCTATGTCGTAATCTACATATAGCACAGCAAGTGCACCGCATTACATCCTACTTGCCTTCCTTCTTACCAACGCCTTTAAGTAATTGCAGCACGATACTGTACTATACTATACTGTACTGTACTGTATAGTACAGTATCGTGCAGCAATTACTTAAAGGCGTTGGTAAGAAGGAAGGCAAGTAGGATGTAATGCGGTGCACTTGCTGTGCTATATGTAGATTACGACATAGGTAGGCAGATAATAATGTGGCTTTAGGCTAGGGAGTGATCAAAAGTAGAACACCCTGGTGGTGCGATCACCGACAGTGTTATGTATTTAGCTTATTAATTTAGGACATCCTGGGGTTCTTTCTATGGTTATAAGCAAATAAAATAGCATCGCTGCCTAGCTACACGGAATGTTTGAACAAACAATCAACAAGGCAAAGATTGCATACCTGAAAAACCACAGTTGCTTTATTTTAACTGCACCACTGCTCAGATTTTCACAACTGACACAAACCTTGTTTGCTTAGAAGTATTGCAAGTAATGTTTTTGTACGACTTAACATACTTTTTTCCCCATAGTATTTTACACTCGTCTGTGGAAGCCGTTTAAATGATAGCAATGGACGGGCATCAGCTAGGTAAGGCAAACTTTGTAATCTTTTTATATTTTAGTTGCAATGTATGGTGGTAATCCTCTATAATGTATGGTAATCGTCTGTTCAGTGTCGGGCAGTAATCGGTGTTCTGTTTAGTTAGTGAAGGAATATTACCTTAAGTTGGCTAGTTAATACCCATGTTCTTGTTAATGCCAATGTTTCACACTTCACTAAAGTCAGAAAATATATTTCCGTTGTGTCAGCGCCTATCCCTCTGTTTCCTCACTACATCCAACTATTACATCCTTTCTCCCCCCCCCCCCCCCCCTCCAACTGTACTGTTGAATAAATTACTCAAGATGATGTGGAAAAAGTGTACTCCAGAAGCTGGATACGTCATTGATGTACCGTAAAATGCTTCAACTTCCCGGGTTCTTCCCGGATCCACCACGGGAGCTAAGAGCATTATTCCAGACCCACCACTAGGCTTTGTTCGGCTCCCTCCAAAAAATGTTCCTTGTTGTGCAACTTTCTGTATCCCCCCGCTTTTTTTTTGGTAATCACGTAAGCACCCAGAAGTCACTAACAAAAGTATTTACGGATTTTAGCATTATTGTAGTAGCGTCTTTCAGCAACCTTATAACCACTTAAGAAATAATTCAACATTGTCCAGGGAAACATTTGCAGGCACCCACTGTTCAGTAATCTTTAATAATTTGGGTTCAGAGTTTTCTATCATTGTGATGTAAACATGTTGCATCTATAAAGATTTCCATGATGAAAAAGCTCAATTTCACAAATACCGTAACTGTAGCTAGCTAATTTTCGACTGTCCTTTCGTGGGGGTTATGTTATTTTGCTGATAGTCTGCTTCAGGCTGCTAACGAAAAATATGAACACTTGTGTTTACTTCGTCTGGCATGCGAGCTTGTTTTGAAAAATTTGAAATTTTGAATTTTAAAATTTGAAATTTTGAATTTTAAAATTTGAAATTTTGAATTTTAAAATTTGAAATTTTGAATTTCAACAAAGCCAAAATTGCATAGCAGACGATGTAAACACGAGTTCTCATATTTTTCGTTAGCAGCCTTGAAAAAGACTGTCGAGTTGGAGAATAACATCCAACTCTCATAGTAATTCGAATCATTGTATTTTTAACATGTTGCATCACAAATTGAATTGTTAGGAGGCCCGTTATTATAAAGTTATTTTCTGGATGATGTACATAAATGGTATCACGCTGTGAAACCTTCATAAGAATGAATTCCAAGATCAGATTCTGTTTCTTCTCCTAACATCTTCGGAGTCGCCTGTTGGGGTGGGATAAATTTTGTGTATGGTGTGGAATGAGATATCGCCAGACACAGTGTCTAGACGGAGGCGTTTCAGCTAGTTTTGGACAGGAGTTCTGTCAATATTGATGGCTGCAACGAGGCCGGGGTAGTGTTTTCAAGCAGAGAAGCTTCTTCCACCGTTCGTGTGATTTCCTCCTTCTTAGTATTTTAAAAGTGACCTAAAAATACATTAAAACACCGAAAAATTCTGCAAAATTGGAAGTTTTCCTTTTTCTTTCCAAAGCGACTCTCATTCCTGTCAAGACTAGGTGTATGCTTTTTACGTGCGTTTCTATTTTATTTATTTATTTATGTATTAATTTTTTTACAAATGCAATTTGCAAATGAGTGGTTGTAGAAATATGACTCTTCCTAGTTCATTACAGTATTGAACAAAGTCAAGTTTCGAGGGTCTTAAGAGTTGCTGATGAGATTATTTTTTTAAGCTTAAAACAGGTTACAGGCTGTGAATTTAGCTCCTGAGAATTAAAACGTTAAACATGTATGCCATCATTTATGAACGGTTTTTGATGCCGGTGAATTCTTGTACGGATGTTTTCAATGTCCCTACTCCAGATGTGCAGTCCTTTGTCATAGCTTCTACCCTCTTGTGTGGATAGTTCACGTAAAGTTGTGTTTGGTGCATTTAGTGGGGCAAAAACTACGCAACCAGGGCGTAGACAACTTTTTGCGCTCGAGCGTCGTGTCTAACGCTTCTCATTGTTTTTCTGTTTTTAATTTAAACATAATTTGTTTTGTTAAGTCACACGCCTTCCCCTAAACGTGGAGGAAATACACCAAGGTAATTAATTATAACTTCACTTTAAGCTCTAGGTTTAAGAAACTTCTGCATCCTAAGACTTTTATCTTAACTTTTATCTTATCTAGAATGTGGATAAGTTATAAATAAGCACTTTCAGGTGATTTTATAAATGTTATAAGAGGCTTTAAAATTGGCACATATCACAGAAAACCTTGTCAAGTTTCCAGAATTTGACAAAATGAGAATTGTAGCAATGGATGTTGGAAATGTTGATTAATGTATATATGCATGGGAGGACCTATTTTCCTTGCCTACCAGTATCAGAATTTTCTGCCACTGTCAGCAACAAGTTAAGTGGGATAAAAATTGTCTGTAACCAATCATGGTTATGCACATATGTGTAATGCTTTTCATTAAATCACTTTCCAAAGGTCTTGTTGAAAGGACTAAAATAATGTATTAGAATTCAACCTCTGTCAAAAATTGATGAAATGTTTGAAATTTTAGCAGTCAACAATGGCCTTCCAGTATCCGTGATCGATTCTGCTACCGGCTTGCATATCTTAGTATTGAGTCGTTATTGTTCTACTATAGCTGGATGCTGGTTTAAACTACGTTTAAGGACCATTTTGATGTGACCTGTGTGGTTTGTCCGGCAATTAGGAAGTGTTGTTCGATGCATGATGTGTTTTACGCTGAGAAGTTTATGTTTAAGGCCTCTTTGTTTGTGTGACTATGACACATTGACGTTACGAAAAAGCCTAATTGTTTTTGGTAATTATTAAGATTTGGAATCCTGTATTTCAGGTCACAAAGGCGTGAGCTCTCGACTGTGGAGAAAATTGGACATAAAATCAAAGGTGTTTTCAAACCAGCCACAGGTATGTTGTGCGTCGTGGAAAGGAAAGAGAAAATTGTTTGGGTCTCAGGTCAAAGCCTGAATAATAAAAAAAATAGTCAAAATTACAGAAACCTGAGCAGTATAAGCACTTGCACTTGCATAAATATGTCCCTTACCATTTCCTTTAATAAATCCTTATCATGACTTTTTTTAATCTTTTGATCTTTTTAGTTGATGGTAAAATTTTTCACGATGAATCCAGTACCGACGTAGCTGATGCAGCCTATGTAAGTGAGAGTTTTGAAAGTTTCGTTGCCTCCACCTATATGTTCATGGAGGAAGAAGAACATTGACATTGCTATAAATATATCAGCAGAAATTACAATTTTTTTTTCGCAGGATGACTCCACTAAAAATGACATGGATGGGGCATGTGGCGATGTGCAGGCACGGGATATGAATGCTTGGCGAGTCTTTATACCAAGTGTAAATACACAAATCGAAGGAAACTGGAAACTCTGCTTTGTGTACAACATTGAAGTTCGCAGCATTGACGACAAGAACGCAGCCAATTGTAAGTTCTGCTTTTAAGAAACTTCTGTGTTAACCCATGTTTACGTTAAATAAACTTTTCATTGTAGACCCTTGATTGATTGCTTAAATAAACTATGTTAAAGCTTGATGTATTTATTGTTGCTTATTGTGTTACTGGCAGATGATCCTGATAAACAACACTGGCAGGTCGACCGCCGGTACCATGAATTTTATGTCCTAGAAGCAAAACTGTTAGAATTTCACGGTGAGTCATCTGTGCCAAGTCGGCAGCTCTAAAGCAACTTTCACAGATCGTAGTAAATACGCCAGTTGAATGTGTTTACTTCTTTGGTATTTTTCTGTGGAGTCTAGTCTGCCCCTTATGAGTGTTTAAGATTAATATATAGCATTGTCTTTTATAGGTATTTTGTAGATAGTTGTAGCGAAATAAAAAGTGCATAGTTCCACTTCTGTAATGCGACAGACAGTTTAGTTGGAACGCTTGTTTACTATTTCCATCAGACAACTTTACAAATTGTCGCTTTAATTATACTATGAAGCGAATAACAACATGAAAATAATTTTTCAATTGTCAAAGTTGCAAATATTTGGTTTACCGTCTTCTGTGGCTGCAACAAATTATACCAAACCAATCTATTGGTGATTGGTTTGGACTGTTAATTGATGAATATTTTTTTTTAAGCCCACCAATCAATAGTTGCCTTTCCGTAAGTGGATTTTAACGTTTCAGTACCAAATTTTAAAAGTTGTTTTTTTATTATTTATTTACCAGATTTCTAATGATACAAACCACACGTTGAAAGTTCTTTTCGTTCAGTTTGTCGTATGAGTTGTCGTACTTTAAAAACCATGAGCCTACCTAATAAATGCATCAGAAATTTGGTAAGAACTTTTGTTTAACTAACACATGAAACAATTGATTGCTGATAGGATAGCCTGTTACTTTAAAATAAATTTTGTGGATTTGACTGCTTCATTACGCAGTTGATCAGTTTGGTAGTACTTATACAGGGTGGGGCAGAAAGGACGGCACACCCTTGGCAATCAAACAGGCTGATACAGTAAATTGATCGGTACGGCCTTTCTCACTGCCTAAAGAAATTCTTGTCAACAGCTATATGTACACAACCCTGTCAGCATAAATCGCAGAGACTTGGCATCGCTCATCACGCGCTGTGTGGATTGTGGTCCAAAAGTCCCTTGCACCCCACCAAAAGAAGTACAGCATTGGAATTGCGCACCTGACTCATAGGAATTTGTTTTGTGCCTACTATGGGTGCCACGCCATGAGCTTGCATTGGGGCACCCTGACCCCCCCCCCCCCCCGCCAACCGTCAGTATAAAATTTAACTTTGTTCCTGTGATAAATAGACGTTTGGTTCCAATTGGGCAAATATGCGCATGACCCAGCCAACGTGGTCGCCAAAAACGGCATGCTAATTGGGGCTAAAACGGGATGCATTTTTATTATATCTTCAATGTGGCCCCCAACCCACACGAGGGCTTCCCTGCACAGTAAAGGAATTGTCCGGTGCACCCACCAAAGGTCCTACAGCACTGAGATTACATACCTAACACATAGGCCCAAGGTTTGTCCCTAAGATGAGGGCCACTGCATGAGCTTGCATTATACTTCTTGCCCCCCTCAACCCCCAGATATAAAACTTATTGGTGTTCCTGTGAGAAATAGACACTTGCTTCCAATTGGGGAAATATGCGCTTGGCCGTGCCAACGTGATCGCCGAAAACGGTGTGCTAATGAGATAAACAGGATGTGTTTTATTACATCCTCAATGCAGCTTCCACGCCCACATGAGGGCTTACCTGCGCGATGTGGAAATTGTTGGGTCCGGGTGCACTCACCAAAAGTCCTACGGCACTGAGATTACACGCCTGACACACAGGACGAAGGTTTGTCACTAAGACGGGGGGCATGTATGACCTTACATTGGGGCACCCTGCCCAATCTACCCCCTAGTCCCAGGTTTATTTCTGTTCCCTACAATAAACATAACTGACACCCCTGGGTTGGGCAGTTGATTCCTGATAGCGCTCATAAATTAAAGAGCGCACGCGCATGCGCTATCATCTACGCCTGTTCTTCAATTGATGACGAGGTACCGGGGAAGGGTGAAAATAGCTTAATACTTGAACGTTCCCAATCAACTGCCCAATCCTGGGGTGTGTTTCTCTGTTTAATTTAAGGAACAAAGATAAACTTTGTATGTGGGGGGGTTGAGGGGCGCATGACGCCCCAATGCAAGCTCTTGCAGTGGTCCTCATATTAGGGACAAACCTTGGTCCTATGCGTCAGGTGTGTTATCTCAATGCTGTAGGACCTTTGATGGGTGCAGGGAAGCCCTCAATGTGGGCGTGGGGGCTTCATTGAAGATGTAATAAAACGTATGCCGTTTTTGGCGATCACGTTAGCTGGGCCATGCACACACTTCCCCAATGGGAACCAAACATTTATTTCTCACAAGAACAAAGTTAAATGTTATTTTTGAGGGTTGAGGGGGGGACTTAAACTCATGGGTTGGTCCCCATCTTAGGGACAAAAAGTCCTGTAATTCAGGTGCGTAACTCCATTGCTGTAGGGCTTTTGGTGGGGTGCAAGGGACTTTTGGACCACCTTCTATATAATAATGAAAGAGGCAAAACCGAACCCCCGCCAGAAGCAATTTTGTAAAACAATCCGTACCTGTACTAAACGTTATGAAATTTTACACTTTCGCGCTACGACAATCACTGGAGCTCACACTGAACGTCTTCATTGATATTTGTCTAACGTTTGAGGTCGTCATTTGTACCACTACGTTGTTCAGAGCTATCTGAGAAGCGTTTTAACCTCGTATCAGTGGCCGAGGTAAAAGCCCGAGCCCCGGCTATTTACAGAAGTTACACTGGGATAGCAAAGGCTAAAAACCTTCTCAGATTGCACTGGACAACATAGTGGTACAAATAATGACTTTGATTGTGAGGCAAGTTATCAATAAAGACATTCAGCGTGAGCTCAAGTGATTGTCGTAACGCGTAATGAAGTATAATGCTGAATACAGGTACGGATCGTTCTCCGAAAGTGTTTCTGGCGCGGGTTTTGTTTCGCCCATTTATTATATATACAGGGTGGGGCAGAAAGGAAGGGCCACCCCTGGTAGTCACAGATGATTAATGCCAGGGCAATGAAACTTTGCATGGTATATAGGTAAAAAGGGGACTAACTAATCACGTGTCGCTCAAAGACCTTGACGCCCATTTTCATGGTCATCATGATGCTAACTTTTTAACCATGCTTCGTAGAACGCTAGTGCAAATTAGAAACTTGTAGACTTTGGCAAGGTATGGCCGTTAAAAAAAAAAATGGGACGAAATTCTGTAAGTTAGTTTAGAGATTAAGGAAATTATAAGCATCACTCTGTTTTGCTACCGAGTGGCTTTCCTGCCAATCAGTGAGTGTGAAATAAAAGTACAGTGGTCATCCATGTACGTGAAACCTGCATGGGGAGCGTTCACCAATTATATGAAGCCTGGAGAGGGGAGGGAGAATTAAGTAAATGTGTTAACACCAGTTATGATAGTGTTTTTGATAAATTATTGTTCGCAGAAATTTTTCTAATTTTTTCCCCGCTAAATTCTGTTGCCTAAACTATTTTTCTGACTTCTGTTTACAACTTGAAAGTTTTATTTTTCAACATCACTGGTTTGCACCCCTTGATGCTAAGTTAGGGGAATTCGAACATTTAACATAATTTTAGGTGAGGGTTAGGCCAAGTGTTACGTTGGTGATGGGGGAGGGGGGAGGGGACACAAATTGCTAGAAAAAAGTTTTATGTAAGTTGTGAATGCTCCCTTACGAAGCAACAGCAACTGATATACTGATGACTGGACACGTTAGATTTCCCATGCCTCACCCACCAGCTATTCATTCTCCAAATATCTTTCATACTGCAAATACAGCCGCACATTCTCTATAAAGCAAAACTTACGGAAGAAATTTTCCATGATATCCTCGAGCTCATCCTCGACACCATTTAGACTTCCTTCCCCAACCGGTTCTTCAAACAGACTCGTGACATCCACATAGGATGCTTCATTTCCTCCTCCCTGTCCGAAATATTGATGCAAACCATAGACCATTCTTACAACACCACATTCCCAATCCACATCTGACACTACATTTAGTATGTCGATAACGTTGAAGTTTTGGCAAATCTGTCCGACCGACAATCTATGTTGACTTTCCTTAACAATTTTCACCAAGACCTTCAATTTACCCGTGAAACACAACATGATTGAAAGTGGCTTTCATTCATTTCAACTTTCAACATTTCTTGTCAGGATCTTTAGGTACATGTGTGGGCAGAATGGTGCTGTAAATTATAGCATATTATGCAGAGAGTCACCCTGGTCAGCTAGAAAATAAACTAAAGTAGTCCGCCCCTTAAGTTAATATTTCTTATTTTGTTTCCGAGATGACCATGGTGACTGAATTATGCCAATTTGCGTGGTGTTGCAGCGTGGTATTGGACATATCTGTTTGGCAGGAAAGCCACTTGGTCAGCAAAACGTATGCTTGAAATTTACGTAATTCCTAAACTAACGTACCAAATTTCGTTCCGTTTTTTCATTGACCATGCCTTGCCAATGTCTACAAGCTTCTAACTTACACTGGGCTTCTACAAACCATAATTAAAAAGTTAGCATGATGATGACTTTGCTAATCTGTGCCATGATCAGTGATCGACACATGGTTAGTTGGCCCCCCTCCCTTTCACCTACCTACCATGCATAGTTTCATTTCTCTAGAATTAACCATCGGTGATTGCCAGGGCTGGCCCTTCATTTCTGCCCCACCCTGTACAGTCCTTATCCGTACGATGCTAAGTCCCTGTGGTTTAAATACAGCCACTCAGTTCCCATGCTGAAGCTCAAATGAGCCTGCAGTGTCATTGGAGAAAACGTAATACAGCTATATTTGTACAGAGCTCGAACTGGAGCAAGCCGTTACTTAGCTACAAGGGGCACTGGAGGTAAAAAAAAAAACTGGCATCTGCAGTCAAACTAATGCTGCGAGAGTGGAGTTCTTGGGTCTACAAATGTGCGATTTGTTGCGATATTTTTTACAAGTGGAATCTTTTCCGATTTACAACGTGAATGTATGTTTCTCAATGTAAGGGATTTGTCATTTAGCAGTTATTACTTACAAGTGTCTGGGTGGCTTTACTTATATGTGTGTATGCTCCATGAAAGGACACAAGACGAGCCAAATAGTAAAAGTAACGTCGTTTTTTTCCCACTCCTGTGAAATGTTCCACTTCCTGAAAATTGCAGCAGCCGCCAATAAATACGAAGAAAATTGCGCATTTTTAGACCTAAGAAAGCTTCTCTCACAGCATTGGCTTAACTAAAGACAGGTTTTCACCTGCAGCATGCCTTGCGTCTAGCTAAAGTTTGCAGCAAACATGACATTATTGCTTCTGTTCTGTAGTACGACGGTTATCGAAATCAAGCTGCTCTCAACCATTGATATCTCTAGACAGACTGTTTAGCCCTTGTTTGGGCTCATCAGTAGAGAATACTCTGTGGATGAGAGTAAAGGCACCTTACTATGGGTAATTTAACAAACACAAATCCAGAATGGCTTCAGCAAGCTAAAATGTAGGAACTACTGCTGAAACTACTGTTAAAGCCATTCTAGTATTCGGCTTGTTAAATTACCCCAGCAAGGTGCCTGTGCTCTCATCCACAGAGCATTCTCTACTGACGAGTCCAAACACTGGTGAAACGGTGTCTGTAGATCTTTATGGATGAGTGCAGGTTGTTCAAGTGATCAATAGGCCTAAATGTGAGTGTCTAACATTCAGTAGAACGGAACCCCATACAAGTAGGGATCGGTCGATATGTTTCTTACTTCCTGCAAATACTTACCTTCAGTAATTATGCTAAAACCACCTTTTTACGCTATTTACTGCTCGCTTATGAACTAAAAACACCATTTTTTACGTTCACCCTAAGCTTTTCTCCACTGCCGCCAGGCGGCGCTGCACGTCCTTACCGACGTCAGCGCCCCCACCAGTCCAACCGCATCACTTTTCGAGCACTCCCATCGTGGATGGTTGTGCGAGTTTTTACTGTGTGCTTCGCGAATTAACCAACGCGTATTATGGACTACAACAACGGACTTCGATGTCAAGAAGTGGATCCGACGAGCGGCTTAGTGGAAAGCAGCACGGTGGGAACAGGATCGAAGCACGGCAACGGTCGGTAGACGGTAGGCTTAACGGATACGGCCATACCGGCGGTGTGTTTGGTCGGCCGGTCGTTGTCGAGGGCAAGATGGCGGCCGAGAATGAAGCCTTTGTGATTCGTGGTTACGGAGGCGTCGTTGCCTCCCGTTCTTCCCCGGGATGTTGTTCGTGTTGAAATATCATTTTTTTTCATGCAGATGGTGATTTGTAGAGTGAGCCAGTGGAGTTGTCACCGTCCCGCAAGGCAGGTCCGTGCCGATCCGATGGCGGGCGTTAGGTGAGTGGCCGACAGTGGCGGTAAGTTGAAAACCAGTAGTGTTGAGAGGATGAATAGGACGACCGCTCCCGGTGGGGAAAATAGCGGTACGGTTCCTACACTGAGTGGTAAAAAGCCGGCCACGGGCGCTCTCCGTGGTCCGACTATCCCAGCAAAAAAAAAAAAAAAAAAAAAAAAAAAAAAAGTTGCAAGTGCCGCGTTTGGACATAATTGCAATGCTGGTTGAGCCGAGGGGTGCAAATTAAAGCCGGTTTTTAACCGGACCCACGCTGTCGCCACTGGCAACACGTGTGTAGCACCATCGGCGACACTCAGTAGCTACTAGACGCTGATGCAGCGGGACAAATTGTCGCCGTCCTGTAGCCAGTTGTCACCAGGAAAAGTAGCTGTATGACGCTGACGCAGCGGGACACATCGTCGCCGTTCTGTGGCCAGTTGTCACCAGGGGAAGTAGCTGTTATGACGCTGACGCAGCGGGACACATTGTCGCCGTTCTGTAGCCAGTTGTCGCCAGGGAAAATAGCTGTATGACGCTGACGCAGCGGGACACATCGTCGCCGTTCTGTAGCCAGTGGTCACCAGGGTAAGTAGCTATTATGACGCTGACGCAGCGGGACACATTGTCGCCGTTCTGTTGCCAGTTGTCACGTTAAGGGTGTCACATGTCGCCGGTGAGCATTGTGTCGCCAATGGTATGGTAAGTGTCTCCATGGGCGTTTGCCCATAGGCCTATGTGTTTATGATATGTTAGGGTATGTTTACATTAATCGTTATTGCCTCTACATTTCTTTGGTCCTGGAATGGCAGCTGCGTTGGCTCCTGCGGTGTGCATCAAGACATGGTCTCACTGGAGTTTGGCAACTTGGACGGTTAGTACTATGGGTTTGAAGTAGGGCTCTCCCCCCTCCTTTTGCCTTCGACTGTCTTCTCTTTCTTGGGTCCTTAGGCTGAGTGGGGGGGTGAATTTGATGCCCTTTGGGGTCTGGCCGCTATATGCGGTCGCACGGGGCCACTATGCCCAATTTTTTCTTGCGAATCGCAAACAAGTTTTATTGTGTATGCATTGTTGCCTCTTAAGGTCAAACCAAAACATGTGAATGGAGCTGTAGTTTGTTCATCTGGTTCGAGTACGAGTTCCCTTGGCTTAAGTAGGAATCAGAAGGGGGACTTTAAAGTACGTGTTGATGTTGTATCCAATTAAGTCGGTTTCTGTGTAAACCTGACACTCGAGGCTCGGTCATCAGCGTAAATTGGGCCCGATACATTTCCATAACTCCAAGGTGGTACATGGATACTAGTGAGTGAAGCCTAACTCTCCTCAGTGTGAGGTCTGCAAGGTAACCAAATCGACTAGGACCAGTTTTAAGGGTATTGGTGCTTTGCAGAGTAAGAAGCCCCTCGAGCTCCTTCACATGGATGTTTGGGGCCCAAGTCGCACGGTATCCTTGGGTAATTGTAGATATGTGCTTACTTTACTTGATTATTCTCGTTATGCAGGGGTGTTTCCCATCGCTAAGGGAAGCGATGTGTTTCAAACGTTTGTTGACTTTCGTGCCAGGAGGGAAAGACAATTTAGCTTCAACTTTGTAAATGTTCGCACGGACTGAGGTACGGAATTTTGTGATTATATATGTAGGTTGGGTATCAGATATCAGCGAACCAATGCCTACTCACCAGCTATGGCTGGAATCGCTAGGCGATTTAACCGCACATTGTTAGAAGGGGTACGTGCAATACTTCACGAGACGTCTCTGCCACGCAATCTTGGGTAGAATTTGTATGTACGTTCACCTACCTGAAGCATAGGTGCCCTCACTCATACTTAGGCTTTAGGGTCCCTTGTACGTTTTTGTTTGTTCGAGGTGTATCAGTCTGACATTACGAAGACCTGGTGCAATGTGTTATGTACACTTCCATAAGCCGGGAAGGGATACCCTTGACGTTAAAGCTGGGAGGGGGTATTCATTGGCTATGCGGTAGACAGTAGGATATAGAGTGGAATCCCCATACTTACTTGGTCATTGAAACTAAACATGTAACGGTTGGTGAGGTTTAGTTATGGGGAAGGGAGGTGGTCCTTGCAGTATAGGCCTCAGAGTGTGCCCAAACCCAGTCTAAGTGCAACTACATTTAACTGTGGGATGGGACTTAGTTCGGGTACAGTGTCAGAATCGGATGGTAATTCTAGGGTAGATGCAGAAGTTATGACTGAGGGCCCACTAACCATTGAAGAAGTTCCTCCTCGACCATTCATTCGTAGTAATAGTGTAGGCTCCTCCCCCAAATTGGCTCCTTTAGATTTTCAGTATTGGTGTAGGGACGTAGTAATCCGTCAGACGGGGCAAAGGGTAGGTAGGTTGGATGTGTACTATCACACCCCAGATGGAATTATGTTCTGCAGTGTTAATGATGTTAAATAATATTGGGTAGAACGGGGATGTCAGTTTGAACCACTGTTCGGTTTTAGGGGTAGACGAACACCTGTTTTCGGAACTGTATCCACTAGTGGGCAGGATAGTCCTGTTGATTTCTGTGATGCTGCGGCATACGTGTGTATTGTTGGGCCAATTATCTATGCAGAAGCCATTGCCTGTCCTCACAAGTGGGGACGGTCCATGGGAGACGACGTTACGTCCTTTAAGACAAGAGGGGTACATAGAGGTTAATGTAACTATTGGTATGGAAGTGGGGATGTAAATGGATATACAAGGTAGAAGAATACCGACGGAAGCGTTAGACGTTTCCGCTCCCGACTAGTAGCTCGGGGGTTTTGTCAAGCAAGCAGTGTGGATTTTGATGGAGTATTCAGCCTAGTGTGAATTTTGTTTTAGGTTAGATTCTTTTATGTATTATGGTATCCATTCTGAAGTAAACAAATGTTGATTTGGATATCCAGTGTGTGGTACGTTGGATTGCAAAACCTTCGTGAAAATCCCCATAGGATTCAAACCTGGGGTTCACCATGGTACTGTGTGGCTATTGCAAACAGCCGTATATGGTCTTCACCAAAGTGGGTGACTGTGATGGGAAGAACTTGAAAAGCCATTAGTGATGATGGGATTTTCTCAGTTCTTGGGACTTAATCTGTGTTTTTCATTTTGGTTTAGATGCAGTTTTATGTGGATGTTTGCTTTTGTTAGCCAGAATCGAAACTCTTAGAGCGGATGTAGTAACGTTGCTTGAATCAGAATTCGAACTCACATTTTTCGAAGTAAAAAAAAAAAAAAAAAAAAAAAAAAAAAAACCTATTGGGTGTTGCCTTCCTAAGAATTGATGGCATGACAGTAATTCATCAAATCTTACTTTGCACAACTCACGGAGAGGTATGACGTCGATGAAACGTGTACGGTGCATGTGCCAGTTCATGTCTGCAGGTACTGGTGTTCAAACGAGGCGTGACGAAGATGAGACAATTGTACATTTCCCATACAGGTCACTAGTAGGAAGTTGTTGTATGGAGCTTCTAGAACAAGGCCTGATATTCTTTTGGGTGTTATAATATTGTCCCAATATACCTATGCCTTTACGTCCATTCATATTCGGTTATTGTTGACCATACTGCGATACTTATGTACTGTCAGTACGAAACATTATGCTATTGTTCTTTCAAGTGTCACGTGCTCTGATTCGTATGCATGTGTAGCTGCATCTTGGGCAGCCGATAGAGTCGACCGGCGTAGTTTCGGTGGGCACAATGTATTTTTGGGTAGCGTGCCTGTTTTTAGGGGCTGTGACAGCAGGGTATGGTGTGCCTCAGTACAATGGAGGCGGAATTCATTGCACTGTTTCCGGCTGTAGGAGTGTTGGCCTGGCTACACAGTGCATGTCACATTCGGTATTGGCACCGTTGGCTACAACACCTTCATTGTACTGTGGCTCCCATTCTGCCATCCACTTTACTAGGTATGAGGTGAGAATCTTGAGGTCAAAGCACATTGCCATTAAATGTATGTTTTTGGGGGATTGGCTACGAAAGCTATATTTCTGGTTATATAACGTGCCGTCTGCACTAAATGGTGCAGACTTGTTGTCGGAATGGCTGAATCCAGGGCGGTTGAATAGGCTATGTTCAGCGGCGTTCTATACTTGTGACTCATAAGTAATGTTTTACCTTCTGTAGCATTGTGTTTGCATGAGACGGATGGGAGAGTGTGTTCGTTGTCATAGCCTAACTATGAATGGTTCTTCCCAGCAGAGGTTTTACAGTGTTCATGTCGTCGTTTGATATGTCAAGGTAGTGTTAAAGGCCTGAAACTGAAATGTACTTTCCCCAATTCCGGAAAGAGTGTTTGGAAGCCTGGTTGGTGGTTATGCATTGTGCATGCCTGGAGAATTGTATCTGGCTGATCAAGCACTTTAGCCTAGTGAGAAAATACCTTCCGGTTTCGGACGGAGCGACCGCTCACTCGCGTTCTGGGGTTGACGTGGGCAGCAAGGGATGCAAACTGCAGTCTTGTTGTTTACGTCATGTTTGTTTTAGGCCATGTGGTCAAGTGTTGTACCTTTCGAAATGTCGCTATTACATGTACAGTTGTGCTTCAGTATTTCTTCTGGACCTGCTTTGAAACGATACGGTAATTGTAGGTTTAGGATTTCGCTGGAGTAGCGCGGACATTTCTTACACTCTTGGTGCGGGACGCCGCTGGACGTAGCAGTAGCAGCGTGCTCCCTGCGCCGCCCGCCCCTGTTTGTGCGTACTTCCTTGAGGGTCCCGAGTGGCCTGGGGCGGGCGGATCTGTGGTGCAAGGAAGCCCGAGTCGGTGTGCCTTGTTTCAGTGTGTTATTCTGGCTGTGCTCCATTACGGCAATTCTAATGGAGCGAGCCGGTTTTCTGGGCTTGTGTGCCGTGTTCCTGAGCTTGTTTCTCAAAGATGAGGTGGAGGTACTGCCAGGCGTGGGCTAACTCACCCGGCTGTTGGTTGGGGACCATGGGCCTCTCTACGAGGGCTTGGCATCGCTGGATACCTGGTCCTGGTGGGTTGGTCGCCTTTTGGTTCTTTATTAGTGTTTTGGTGGCAGTGTGTGTGTGGTTTAGTAAGCTTGTTCTCCGGGGTTCCTGGTTGGGGTGGTGATTCCCGCCTCCTGTCTGACAAATTCAGCATAATTACTGAAGGTAAGTATTTGCAGGAAGTAAGAAACGAAAATTTTAACTAGTGAAAATTAGTTTTTACTTACCTAAAATACTTACCTTCAGTAAGGACCCGCCCGCCTCCCCGCAATCACTGAACCGGAGTGCCCGTGAAAAAGTGATGCGGTTGGACTGGTGGGGGCGCTGACGTCGGTAAGGACGTGCAGCGCCGCCTGGCGGCAGTGGAGAAAAGCTTAGGGTGAACGTAAAAAATGGTGTTTTTAGTTCATAAGCGAGCAGTAAATAGCGTAAAAAGGTGGTTTTAGCATAATTACTGAAGGTAAGTATTTTAGGTAAGTAAAAACTAATTTTCACTAGTTAAAATTTTCGTTTTTTTACCGATACGATCCGATACCGATGAAGGGTAAACCGATGCCAATGTCGATACCGATAATAATAAAAAAAATACAACACTAAAAATTTAATTTCCATACAAATGCAACTTCAGTTTCTAGTTCTGCATGGGTTCCAGTCAGCTAAGATTATCCAAAAAATTTTATGTAGCAATAACAGTATATTATCTCTTATTCGTACTTATGGCTTCAGTCCATTCATCTTCCCAGTCAGATTTTAAGTAAAGAGCGTCAGAACTATTATGTGGTACATTTTCATTACAAGTGAGCAAATAGCTTTGCTTTTCTCACTTGGTTGTTGCTTTTGCCGCGCCTGCTGTTGAGTTCTGTAGGGAGGACGGTTTTGTTTCTTGACGTAACGAATATCTGTATCGGTAACCTTACAGAGGTCCGATACCGATATGGAAAAAAGCTGATAAATACAGATTATACCGATACCAATATCAATATCGGACTATCCCTACATACAAGTAGTAGTTTCTGCTTTTCAGCTTGCTGAAGCCAGTCCAGTTTTGTGCTTGTTTACAAGGGTTATCTAACCAACTACACTGTCTGTTGGTTTAAGAACTAGTTAAAGCACTACTCGTGGTCTGAGCTGTTTATAAAGTATTAGCGTACATTGGTTAATGAGCACTAAGGATAAATGAACAAATGTGAACGATTGCCATTCATTAGGGTTGTCGTTGCATCAACAGCAAGACTAATAAAATGTTTGTACTGAATTTGTGTTTTTAGGCGAAGCCTTAGATGTTCAGTTACCTCCTAAAAAAACATTAAATAGCAGTAAAGGCTTTGATTTCATGGAAGCTCGTCGGAAGAAATTTGAGGACTTTCTCCAAGTAATTAATTTTAAATACCACTAAAGTTTCCATGGCGATATTTTTAATGCAAAATATTTGTATTCCCAAAATGAATACCTTTTTTTTTTCAGAAGCTGCTGGGTAAACCCAATTTTCGGAACAGTGAACTGCTCTACAGTTTTCTCACTCCGAGTGCGGAATTTAGCACGACCATGTTATCGGATATCAATTTGGGTAAGTTGTAGGTAGCCTTTCTCTCTCGTCTGGCCTCTTTTTATCCTTCTGTCTTTACTTGTCTCATCTCTTTATGCATCTACGTAGTTTGCCAACAAGGCTTTCTAGCAAAACGTGATAGGGCAGTTTTCATGTATATAGCTCATTATTGCTCTATTTTATGCTACAATGCAAAAAGATCGATTAAGGCACACGAGAGACTAAGCCATTTTCAAGGCGTTTCAAAGCCAACTTAAAGCCAATTTCAAGGCTAATACCTAATGGTATCCAACACAATTTAATACAAGTATAAAATTGGTATTATAGATTAAACATAAAGAGGCTTAAAGTGTTTTCAACATGAATGTGCTTGGAGCATTCCATTATTGTATCAGTTTTAATTTTATTTTTAATTAATATTTTTGCATTTCTTCCTTAAAGATCGTGTAATTGTAGTTTGCAGTAGAGAGTTAACCATGGTATATAACGTAACAACGTTATGTCCCCTCTCGCCTATTGGTAAAAGGGAGGAGGAATAATGCATACAGTAGCAGTTCCTCAGCTGCCCCCTTCTGTCACTAATTGGTTGCGCTGCATTGCACCCATCTCGTTCTGTTTCCGCTCCAACCTTGGAGGAAATAAATGCCCACAGGCAAACTGTTTGTATTTATTTATTGTATTAATTTATTTAGGTATAAAATGACTGTTACATTACTACGTTTCATCAAGATGAAGGTGGACACAATTGGGCTTCCATGCAAGGCTTTGGTCTGCAGCAGAATGGCGGTGTGGTAATAATATAAATAGCACATGGATTAAGCGAGAGAAGAAGAGCAGATTAGGAAAAATAAAATGGAGTAGTGACTCTGTTGGGTTTATTTAAAATACAAAGGAGCACTTTGGGGAAGGGGCGGGGTAAAGTAAATAAACCCAGCAGTCTCTTTATTTAGTCTAATCTTGCTGCGAACCTTGCTTGATAAAATGGACTGAAATCTGCTTTATTTATATTATCACAATACCACCTTCCGTGCATATTGCTAGCCTAAATACGGGGG